>JASANE010003804.1:0-18747 GCA_030248225.1 Trileptium ribeirensis
GTTGTGATTCTCGTTGATTTACGTATTGCTGTTTGCAGAGCAGAACGATCCTTATCTCGCTTGGCATTGATTAAGATCAGTCTGAGATACACAATAACACAGCAACGTTTAGACATTTTAGCCGTATTGTCTATCGAGAACGACGTGACAAACAGTTTGGACTTCTACGACGTCATCCACAATTATGCGATATTGAACTCTAGCCGTGTGGTGATCTAAGGTGATAGTTTTTATGCGATTTTGGGTTCCTAACGGAAAGGAATTTGTAAAAATTAGGAACCGTGATTTAAGGGTTAGGGCCGTACGAGAGAACAGCGAGTCATCACCTAGATAAATGAAGATTATATACAAATAACTGTTCGATTAGGACGGTTGAAAGCACGGTTAGATTAGTTATGTTAGTACAATTGAGCCCTATAAATGCTCCCGGCCTTATTATGCGAGGGCTCCTCTGTTGTTAATCCGTCACTGGTCGCAGTTTCACCCGGTTTGTTCAAGTTTAGGCAGCTGTTACGGGTGTATAGCGCTTACGATGGTCAATAATCTTAATGTTTGGCCTTGTAACAATGAAATTGGGCGCTACAAAAAAGCAGATACCTAAGATTTCGCAGTAAGAACGCTCATAGAAAGAATAATTTTGCAAAGATTTCACCAGAGACGGACCAAGGCTGACCCAGAGTGAACCAAACTGATCCAAATGGCTTACTCTTACTAATTACTTTCTTTGAAGGGAGCGCCTTTGCGTTCCCTACAGCTTCAATGGCTGCTGCTTTAGATCATAGGTGTCGAAGGTCCGTCCGCTTACGAGAGTGGACTGTTGGCGATTGGAAGTCCTCAGGGGTTAGCCACCGCCGATAGTTTTGCCAATTTTACCCGAATTTTTGTCGATTTTACCACAATTTTTGCCAATATTTGCTAAAAATTTTCGCCGCATACCTTGCTCGCGGCGGGAGTAAATATCGCCTGGGGGGTTCGACCCTTATGGGGTAATCGACACCTATGACTTTGTATATTGCTTTTGGGGACTACTGAAATCTGTTTTATATATACTGTTTCCAATCATGTTTTGCTGAAGCTTTCTATCTAAAATATAATTGTTTTCTCCAAAAGCTTAATATTTTACTTACTTCCACGCATTTTTTCAAAATATTTGGCCATAATTATATGTTTTTCTCATTTAAATTTGAATTTGAACAGATTTTTGGTGTAAATCTAAGATTCGTTTTCGAAATTTCGAAAAGAATTGCGAAAACTGCAGCGAAAACTGCTTGCAATAATTAAAAAAATACAAGGATATTTCAAACGAAACGTGAAAGTAATTCCTGTTTTTTATTTACACTTATTATTTTAAATTATATAAATTTATTTAATTATTTATATATTTAAAATAATGTATTTAGGTTTTTTGCCGTGACTAATGTATGGCGTGGTTTGCTGGTAGCACAGACTACATCTGGTTTCGTATACCGGCTTTCTTAAAAAGGTTCAAAGATTAGCCTGTTGCATGATTACGGGTGCTTTTAGAACGACTCCGCTTAATGGAATGCAAGCGGTGTTGAATATCATACTGATTGATGTACTGGCAAGAAAATTTTGGCGTTGAAGTAATATCACAGACTCAAATGTATGGGTCTGGAATGATTATGTGATTAAAGGACGTGGGCAACTGACGACAGCCGAGGAAGCTGTCAAATATGGTCCCCTTCTGAGCATGCCTTCAGATAGTGTTGTAGCAACAAGGAAAACCCAATTCTGGTTTTACGAAGACTTTAGCGTCGACTCTGTGGAAGGCACTGAAATAGTATGTTACACGGACGGATCGGCGATCAACATGGGCAATGAAAGGAGTTGTGGTGCTGGTGTCTTTATTCCAAATAAAGTATCATTTATTTTCACTTGGTAGACATGCAACTGTTTTCAGGCAGAGGTTACTGCTATATGCAGATGTGCAGAATTTCTAGAAGAAAAGAAATTTAGGAACAGAAGTGTCGCTATTTTTAGCGATAGTCAAGCTGCACTTAAGGCATTAGATAATTCCCGAATCAGATCTTGGTGCATGCTGGAATGTATAAAGCATCTTAATAGAGTTGGTAAAAGGAACAGCTTGAAACTAGGTTGAATTAAAGGACATTCTGGACTGTTTGGGAATGAAATGGGTGATAGGCTGGCTAAGAATGGATCGGACACTGCCTTTGTGGGTCCCGAACCATGTATTCCTATAAGTAATACAATTGCTAAGACTTTCTTAAAAGATTGTTCATATAGGGACCATCAGTCAAACTGGCGCGATAGAAATAATTGCTTGCAGACTAGATGTTTCTTTGATAAATGGAAATCCATGGTTCTATGGGAATTGAATAAAGACAGAATGATAATCGCCATGCAATATCTTATTGGATATGGCAATTTTATGACACATTTGAAAACTTTGAAGATTAAAGATAATGATAAGTGTAGAAGGCGTGGTAAAGATTTGGAAGCTGCAAAATACTGGACTTTTGAATGCAGTAAATTAAGAGATTTAAGATTGAAATTCTTTGGGCATGGAATTTTGGATAGTTCCCAAGGCCATCAAATAAAATTGATTCAATTACTAGGTTTCTGAAATATGATAAGACTTTAGATTTTTCAAACAGATTTGGGGTGCTGGAAAGGACCTAGGGTCCAACCAGATTATTTTAACCTCTCTTGATGTCATTCATTCATTCGTTAGGTTTTTTAAAATATTCTTGAAATATCCTATAAAACGGGACATTCTTCGGAAGCCACGACGTTAGTTATTTATTCGCTAGATGAAGGAGAACAAAATTAAGTCATTCCCACAAAGTTTTATTAATCACCGGAACGTTAATGCAACTATAAATGATTTTCGTTTTTAGAACCGGACGCCCCCCACGAAACTAGGTTTTCATTTTGAAACTTTGGCCTGGGGCGATGGTACCACAGTTAAGGGCCGAGTTCCCATTCCACCTTTCAATGGTCTCCCTGCGAGTATGGTTCATTTGATGGTATAGCGACCATCGGGTTGCTTGAGAAAAATTGTTTTGGCCCATAACTCTTGTCGGCGGTCTTCCTTAGAAACAGGGGCGTAGCCATGGTGGGGCATCGGAGGCCGTACGTCCCCTCTGTTTATGTTAACCAGGCTGGGTTATGCTGTGCCCTGCCCCCATTAAAAACTCTTGTGCCCCCCTTGCGAACTGTTCTGGCTATAGTCCTGGCTTTGAAACTAGGCATATACAACCCAAACAAACCCGGCGAATCATTAATATCTTGGACAACGATAGAGTGTTGGTAGACCCCATTAGCTTCAAATAGCATTATGGTCAGTTTCGGGTCACTCTGTGTGATTTTCCATTAAATGATTAACGAGTTTAATGATTTGTGTGATCAAAAGCTGGAATATATAGCCAGTTACAACCTGAATTCTTCCACATGAACGTATGTATGTGTGTGTATTCTAGCATATCTGTGCCCGCAATACACACATATATTTATAGTATATATATAAACGTATATATTTATGTGTATTTGTATATATGTACGTGGTTGAAACTGGGAACCTAATAGCCTCAAAGCGTTGTACTCTCAGAAAGCTTTTCCCTTGACTGCTAATTAATCTTTCCGTTTTGCAGCGTTTGAGTTGCTGGACAATTGGTTCCAACATTGGCTATGTTGTTTGGTTCTTGGGGCTTGATTTGATATGGGTCCTTTGATTTTCAAATATAAACTTGGACTCAGAATGATTTTAAAATGGGACTTATTTTAAACAGGTGTTAATTATATTTGAATGGGCAACAAATGCAGTTGTTAACGTCAGAATTTGTTAACTCACGAGGTTTGATACAGGCCAAAGACTCGCAAAAACTGTTTTGGGATTGGGTCATAGGTAAGACCCCCACCAAATCGTTGCAATAGGAATCAGGTCGACTAAAAAACACATATTTCGAAATCGGGTCCCTGTGTAATGCAAGTGCGTCAAAATAGGATAGAAATAATGCCCCAAGCCATCTATGTCTAAATTTTGGATCATGTCTGGTTTTGTCGCTATGAAGGATTATTTAATAAGGCTAAGTTTAGTATGGCCCCACAATTGGATTTTAAAGTTTAGCCTTATGGTACACATGTCGAGTTCCCCCATTGTCTTAGAAGAAATCTGAGTGGGTCCTGAATTTTATTACACTGTCAGAAAGAACAGCAAGATTCGTCGATAAGATCTGTCAAAACAAAAACTGGAAATATCCGATGACCCAAAAGTGAGTTATGGTGGAGTGTTGTGAGCTTATAGTGGAAACGCTTAGGACGGGAGAAAAAAGCACCATTGAAGGAATTTTACATTATTCGCCTTTAGGTTTCCATAGATCAAACCACTCCGCTAGCATTATAATCGCATTCACTCCCAATTTACTGTTAGTTACAACCATCCTAACTATTCTTGTTATGTGACCTGAGCTAAATTCAGTCAAGTCCAGCGATCTCATGGGACTCCAGCGGTCTTATGTGGCTGGGAGTCCTGTGGCCAGTGTCTGGGACTTCACTGGTTTCATGTGGCTGGGAGTCCTGTGGATAGTATCTGGGACTTCAGTGGTGTCATGTGTCTGGTACTACAGTGTTTCCATGTGGCTGGGACTCCTGTGGCCAGTGACTGGGACTCCACTGGTCACATGTGGCTAAGACTCCGGTGGTCTCATGTGGTTGGGACTCTTGTGGTCAGTAGCTGGGACTGCACTCGTCTCATGTGGCTGTACAACTGGGACTCCTGTGACCCACTAATACATTTAATTAAATGTTTACCTTTAGTCGAAAGGGTATTTTACGTAGACAGACCCACTTGCTATTGTTGTTTCGTAACCTTTATATAATTATATAAATATCTGTGCTTTCAATTATATGTTTTAGCTCTAATAATTCGTTTAAGCTAATTGTAAAAGATGTAGTTAGATACGCTAGAATATATATAATAGCTGTGAATAGAAATCACAATTACCAAAATGCCGACCAATATACTGATTAGTCGTAAATATTTAATATTGTAAGTTAAAAATAAATTTAAAACATCTCCCATTAAAAATTAGTATTTGTAGAACTTCAATATTATGAACCAAAATATTCGTTATATTTAACTTGGTTATTAAGTCACCATCAGTATCGTTGGAGAGCACTCAGTGGAACAATTACCAATTGGCCGGAATGCCATTATTCAAGAAATCCCTGTCACTCGACAAGCCTTCGTCGGGATGTGGAAGCGGGGGCACGGGTGGTGGGTCGTTGTTATTCCGTTCGATAAACGAAGGACTTCGAATTGCATCCGCCCGCGGTGATCTGGAACAAGTCCGGGAACTGTTATTGCGAAGGGGTGCAAAATTTGTGCCCGATAAGGTATGGACACGGCAAGTTTGGAAATTCATAATCGGATAAATTTTTTTTCATAAAAGCTAAATATTTCTGTGACAACACCAGTGGCTTTACTTTGAGTTTTCGTACTCGAATAAGTGGTACTCAAAAAATTTTAGCGGAAACGGTTAGTCTTAAGCGGAATATTTTTCGGTTAGCTATGGTTGCGCCCAAAGGTCCACTATGTGCCTAAGATGGAACCGGCTCACTATTTCCTTGACCCGGTCAGTGTTGTAAACCAGTGACTTTATTTTTGACGTTTTCGCCGTCGAATAATGCAGCGTTTACGTTAAAAAGAACCCACCATGTGAAAGTTTTGTCCACCCTGGGTGTCTCTGCCACCATCAATTATATGGTGTCTTGGACACCATGGTGTTTATGATGGTACTTTAAGATAGTATGCATAGGCAGTGTACCGTCGGTGATAGTATGGTGTAGACTACACAATAAATTTTATATGGTGTTAGCTACACCATGCTGTTATTAACACGTAGTATATAATGCGTTTGTGCATGGTGTCCTTGACACCATCAGTAAAAAAACAATAGGTAGATTAAGACACCATAGCTACGTTAATGGTGTCTCATACACCATCTTTTGCATTACATAGTGTGGGTATATACCGTATACCACTGGATGGTGTGGTCTAGACCATAGGGGGACAAAACTTTCACATGGGGGTCCTTTATAATGTAAACGCCGCATAAATATACTCAAAAACTTTGGTGTAAACGATTGGCCTTAAGCGGGATATTTTTTCGATTTTTTATATGTTGCGCCCAAGGGTGCATTATGGCTTAGGTAATACATAATAACAAAGATGAGACCGGCTCACCATTTCGTTGAACCGGTCAGTACTGTAACCCGATGATCCAGTGACTATGGTTACGATGGTAACCAGCTAAGGCTATATAACAAAGCAGACAAACTAAGTGTTTAATTGACACGTAAGTCATCTGTCTTCTAGGCAAGGGAAAGAAACATTGAGAAACTTAAATAGCAAACATACTTAAGCCACTGCTTGAAGAACTGTTGTTGATTGATAAACTAAACCAGCATTCTTCGGGGCCTTAAGCAATCGAGCTGATGAAAATGTAATCAGGCTTCTACAATTCGTCAACGATTTTTACTTGGTTTTGTAAAAATGCTGTCGCGATAGGGATTTAACCGGTGGTGAAAAATCTCCCCGAACGACGACCGGGAAGGCCCCTGAACCGGGGCATCCTATGCAGCTGCGTACCGTAAATCCGGGTCTGCACACGCTGCTGTATAGGCCTGGAAATCTTGTTGCCCGGCTCCACAAAAAGCATATGCGCCAGATGGCACTTCTTCACCAATTCTCTCATCTGGTAGTCAAATTCTGGCTTTTAACTTTTATGAACGTATATGACTAGTTGAATATTTAATGATGTATATAGCCACGAGTAGCAGTATATCAGTGTTGAGTACATTTGGCAAAGGAGACGTTTAAGTCCCCGGGTTTCGATTCCACAATATATTTGTCAATTTTGACACATCTTTTCGCTTTATCATGTGTTGGGTTACAACTACAGCTGGATTCAAAGGAACGTTTTGGACTCTGTTTTTATGCATTGTGTGCGGGTATGTCTTGTGGTGTGCCCCGTTGAGTGGCTTGGTCGGGTTGAGTAATCTGAAGATGAATGTTAGTTTTGAAGGGGCAGACGACTCAAAACCTCCGAACCACGCGGAGGAAATAAGGTTTGCTCAAAGGCGGGTGCTCACATCAATGAAATGACAGTCGTCGTTGACTAGCAAATGAAAATGTGAAAATGTATAATTTTTAAAGCAAAATTTTCCAACAAACCGGGGAAAACCGTGGATTTTCTACCAGAAAAACTGTTTTCTGACAAAAAACCTTGCAAAAGCGGGTATTTATTATTAAATTGCCTCTGATCACCATGTATAATATTATATAATAATTTCAGGATGGTCGTACATCGCTTCATATCGCGTGTATCAACGGACATAGCAACGTGGCTACGATTCTTGTCGAACACGGCATCGATATTAACGTCCAAGACAAGGTAAGTGAAATTTATTATATTTTGCAATAAATATATATTATAAAAGTATAATATTCATAAATAATTTTATACATATATTATGAAAATATACAAATATTTTATAAACCATGACATAGTAGAGGTGTCTAAGGTCCGTCGGATTAGGGAATAACTGGTCTAAGAAGAGAAGGGGAAGAGGTCCACGAGGGAGAAGCTTAAGAGCCGGCAGGGTGAGGGTAAATTTTTGAAATTTTTAAAAACTCAAAATGTCCCGTTAATTTTGTCAATTTGGATAAATATTTCCTAATTTCTCTCGTTTTTAGCTATTTTACCTTATTTTTGCCAGTTTTCGCACTATTTTTGCGAATGTTCCTTAAAAGTTTCCGCGCTCCTGGGATTGGGAACTGCTGCGGAACCTGCAGGAAGGTAAGGTTAAATATGGGTTTGGGGTGTCCGACTCTAGGTCTGCAACAAAGCTACCCCCACCTATCGACACCCGTCTTATATAGGTTTCTTATTGAATCTTATCAGATTTCGCGAGTGATCACGTTGTGTCATCATTCCGCAGAACGTCCGGCGGTGCGCCATCTTCACTTGATGTGGAGCAAAATCTGTTACTATCTCGACCTGATTCGATCGCCATTTTTCCTGTGCTTCATGCTCGGGAAGAGTGGATTGGCCTCGTTCAGAACCTTTTGGGCGAAGGGTAAAACAGATAGCTAGGTGTTCTCAAAGAAGTCTGGAATGCTTTAGCACACCCGACAGGGATTCGAACATAGAACTTCTGTGCCGGAAATCCTTCGCGCTCCCAACTGACCCACTGGATTATATGCACATAGACGGAGTGATGCTTTAACAAACAATATATAACCTACACTCAGATACATGTGCTATCTTGTATATATGAACATGTATATGAGCCTAGGTTCCCGGTCAATCACATCATATATATATCTAATAATAATTATAAAGTTAAAGCCTTGAAATTAAAGTGTAATTTGGGCTTCGGTTTACATCGCTGCTAGATTTCGAAGAGACTCATTGCTCTGTGGTATACCTGTCACCACACCCATTGGGGGTTGTGATTAGGAGGAGCGCAAAACTGTCAACTAACATTATATAATCACCATGATTGCCATCGAATGGAATTTTAATACAATTAACAATATTATATTATTGATGACACTGGAAAACATTATCTTGTCTTGATCCAAACTACATATGGGCCACAATATATATATATATGACAGGCTAATTTTGGGAACTGTGAGCTCAGCTTGTTCGAGACGTGTGATTAAGACACCCATTAGCGGATCGGATGGCTGTGGCTCTAAATGGTCTTAAGGGTATTCTTGCGGCGGCTTTCTTGTGGGCGTTCAGCTTTTATCAAGCCGTTTAATTAAAAGTGAGAGCTAACAGGCGCTGTAGCCTCAGCCGATATTGTGTGATTCGATTTGCTAGATGGTTCAGATCATTGTTGATGATTCAATAAGTCTGAAGCGGTTTCAATAAGACTGATCTAAGATGTTGTGGTTTAAGCACTGGAATCACGAGGCCCAAGTAATCCTGAGGGATATTAAGTTATGGCGCTAGAAGAAATAACAGCTAAGAGAGGGCGGTTCGTAGGGCTGTTTGATTTAGGCTTAGACTTAGTGTATGTCTTATATAAAAGTACCTAAGCTTAGTCTGAGGCTTAGGCTTAGTATACCGAGAACCGAGTCCATATAAGGACCTAAACATTAGGTTAAATCTTAGGCTTAGTATACCTAGAACGACATGGCCTGCATTTTATTTACGCCCCTGAGGATTACTTCGGCCCACACGGACGCCGTGGAGTGCATCATAGATTACCAGTTGCATCGAGTATTACTGCTATCGGATGATATTCTATTTAGGCCACGGAACATTTTTTATGAACCATGTTCCGTATTTTGTAATTAATCTGTCGCAGGAGATTGGTTATATACCGGAAATTTTGAGCAGTTACAAAAAATAACAGGTTCTTTTGGAATTCTAACACCTGTATTTGCTGTTCAGCAACAAACTATAATTCTCAGTGAAGTATTCAGTCAGTTTATCTTTTACCCTACGTTTTCTTAACAAATAATTATATTCGTTAAATTGCAAAAACAAAATTGTTATATAAATATTTGTTGAGTTTGAAATCCTTAATATTTGATGAAGTATTCCGTGATTTCAACGTTTCACATCATATAATCACGGATATTTTGTAGTACCACAAAGCATAATCAATGAAGGAACAAATTGTTTTTAAATTTTATCCTAAACCTAAATTAAATTATAGGTAAAACCTAATCCTAAATTAATTTTAAATTTTAAACACCGTAAAATACACTCCATGCCTTCCTTCAATATTGGCAACTAAACCATAAGTACCGCATGAACTGGACGGAAAGTCGATTCCGGAAATTTTCTCTCGGTTCGTGGCTTCTTCAAAGTTTGACGTGAAGGCTGCAATTCACAAATATACCCGTATTTTGCAGTTGATAAAGCATAAATCTTTCAATATTACAGGTTTGGACTTTTTAGTAAAAATTGTAAAAAAGTTTCGATCGTGCAGTTGAAGTTTTGTTCATGCAAAAACTATTTCTTTAGTCAGATTTACCCAAATTTTCTGACATAGTGAACTAAGATACCTTTCAATTACAGTGTCAGTAGGTTTTAAGGAAAACCCGATAGGAATTTTATCAAAATTGGTATCAACTAGTGTAAAAATTAAATAAATCTAGTCCAGCAGAATTAAAAGGACTTCTCGAAATATAACTAGCCGTCGTAGGTGAAAGGCAACGAACATGATGAACAAAACGTCAGAAATAATGTTAGATAATCGCTGTCTTAAAGTAACTATGTATTTATATTCATTGCATATTCTCATTGATACGTCTCTACAAGCATATATATTCTCAAACTTAATATAACCTTGACGCTACATAGCACAACACGATTGCAAGAAAACATTTTTAAGGAGTCGAGTTGTCTGGGGTCAACTATGAACTCCCATCCTTCCCGTGCCCACCGCTACGTCTGTGCAAGCAGTTGTTTCGGCTGTGTCAAGTTGCACAAATGAAAGTTGAGCCGTCAGTTATATATACCAGCCAACTAACAGTTCTAATGCGCGACTAAATTTAACCTGCGTCCACTTACAATCCTATTTTGTAAAACACGATGTCGAATCTATATCCATTGTTACGGAACAAGCAAGACAAGCTAGTCAATTCACTGTTAGCTTAGAAGTGATGATCGGCCAATGACATTTCTATAACGATTATAAGTTTTCAGTGGGGATTTGTCTCTGTTCCCGAACAAATTCAATGTAAATGTGATAGAGTAAGAGAAGGGTCCTGTACGTTGTCAGTGATTGTTCGCGAACGTAACCTTTTTGATTCAAAAGCGATAAATTTTTGTTCATAAGCAATTTGAGTGTTAGCGAACTAAAAATGATGAATTTTTCCTTCAGAAGATAGAGTTCGATAACGCATATTTTTCTAAGAAACAAAATAGGATAGTCGTTGGGCGTAGGTTAAGTTTAGTCGCGCATAAAACAAGTTTAGGCAGACGGTCACAGGATTCTTATAGACCCCGTTTTAGTTATTAATATCCTATTGTCTGTCAGAATAGCTTCACCTCACTAGCGCAGACTACCTACCATAAAAAATTCAGCCATTCAGTTTCTTGTATTTGACGACTTTTTGGAACAAAAATCACTGCTAAATCCACATGCAACTGATTTTTTGTGTTTCTGCTTTGCATATATATATCATAGGTGTCGATACGTGGGGTAAAGGGTTCTCTCTCTAAGTGTCGTGCCCGCCCAAGCCATATATATCATAGGTGTCGATACGTGGGGTAAAGCGTTCTCCCTCTAAGTGTCGGGCCCGCCCAAGCAATATATATCATAGGTGTCGATACGTGGGGAAAAGTGTTCTCCCTCTAAGTGTCGGGCCCGCCCAAGCCATATATATCATAGGTGTCGATACGTGGGGTAAAGGGTTCTCCCTCTAAGTGTCGGGCCCGCCCAAGCAATATATATCATAGGTGCCGATACGTGGGGTAAAGGGTTCTCCCTCTAAGTGTCGTGCCCGCACAAGCCATATATATCATAGGTGTCGATACGTGGGGTAAAGGGTTCTCCCTCTAAGTGTCGGGCCCGCCCAAGCCATATATATCATAGGTGTCGATACGTGGGGTAAAGGGTTCTCCCTCTAAGTGTCGTGCCCGCACAAGCCATATATATCATAGGTGTCGATACGTGGGGTAAAGGGTTCTCCCTCTAAGTGTCGGGCCCGCCCAAGCAATATATATCATAGGTGCCGATACGTGGGGTAAAGGGTTCTCCCTCTAAGTGTCGTGCCCGCACAAGCCATATATATCATAGGTGTCGATACGTGGGGTAAAGGGTTCTCCCTCTAAGTGTCGGGCCCGCCCAAGCCATATATATCATAGGTGTCGATACGTGGGGTAAAGGGTTCTCCCTCTAAGTGTCGTGCCCGCACAAGCCATATATATCATAGGTGTCGATACGTGGGGTAAAGGGTTCTCCCTCTAAGTGTCGTGCCCGCACAAGCCATATATATCATAGGTGTCGATACGTGGGGAAAAGTGTTCTCCCTCTAAGTGTCGGGCCCGCCCAAGCCATATATACCATAGGTGTCGATACGTGGGGTAAAGGGTTCTCCCTCTAAGTGTCGGGCCCGCCCAAGCAATATATATCATAGGTGTCGATACGTGGGGTAAAGGGTTCTCCCTCTAAGTGTCGTGCCCGCACAAGCCATATATATCATAGGTGTCGATACGTGGGGTAAAGGGTTCTCCCTCTAAGTGTCGGGCCCGCCCAAGCAATATATATCATAGGTGTCGATACGTGGGGTAAAGGGTTCTCCCTCTAAGTGTCGTGCCCGCACAAGCCATATATATCATAGGTGTCGATACGTGGGGTAAAGGGTTCTCCCTCTAAGTGTCGGGCCCGCCCAAGCCATATATATCATAGGTGTCTATACGTTTGGTAAAGGGTTCTCCCTCCAAGTATCGGGCCCGCCCAAGCCATATATACTCCTCTTCCCTGATGGCTTCGCCGAAGTTGCTCTGCGAAAAATCTTAGCAAAAAATGGTGTAAAATTCGCAAAAATGTCGGCGAAGGAGGGTCTACCCCCGGATGGACTGCGCCCCCGACAATCTCTCCGCCGACACTGTACGCCCCCTCACCCGACGGACCTTCGACACCTATGTACGATATAAATATCATATCTGCGGCATTATGGCGCCCTCTCACCCTTGCGAGCCCAGGTAAAATGAGGTGAGATAAATATAAATTAATAATAATTATATATAAAAAATTATTTAAGTAATAAATAAATAATTAATTAATTTAATAATATAAGTATTTATAATCTTTGTGACATTTCGTATTTTATTTCTTTCTTCTTGTTTTAGCTTGGTTACACCGCGCTTCAACGCTCGTGTTTAGAAGCTCATGTGGACATTGTACGACTTTTACTTGATGCCGGTGCCGACTCAGACAAGCAAGAATTTGTAGTAAGTTACGATTCTTTTTCAATTTAGTAGATTATTTAATTTCCTTGAAATTTAAATATATTTTGGAGCAGGATTTGTGAATTTTATAGAATTTAGCCATATTTTAGGGCAATGAATATCCGCGAAATCAAGATTCTATGTTTTGTAAGTAAGTACATGTGTAAACCATTGCTTGAATCCTGATCAGAATTATGGAATGGACTGCTTATAAAATGGGCACACCAGTAGCTAAAAGGGATCTACTGGAACAGTGGGCTCTCTCCCAGGGCGGATCTAGGATTTTTGAACGGGCGGTGGCTATGATAGAAATTTTTCACACCTATCGGCATATACATTTTTCATGAAACAGATTATATTAACAATAATAAATAATTTTTTTTTAGATTTTCATGTAACAGATATATGTATGTCAATGGCCTTTTACGATTAATCTCAAAATAGCTATGCCTATAATTACTACCTGCTACTTGTAGTAAAAATATATAACCAGCTGGGATACCTGGCGCCGCCCGGGTGTGGAAAAGCTTTGCGGCATAGTAGTCTTGCGAATTGATTAGCATTACCAATGTGAGTTTTTTGCGAAGGTTATATTGAACGTTCGAAATATCCGAATTCTCTAAATTCAAAGAACTTAATAGACAACTTTGATCAAAGTTCATTCAGAAGAACTGAATAATTTTGGCTATCATCTGTAATCAAGCCGTATTATATATAAATTATGTATATCACCGGTATATATAACAAATATATATGGTAAAAATATTTTTGGCGTTGCAAGGAAGGGGGATGGTTAGCCACCCAATCCACCCTTCCTAAATCCGCCCATGTCTACCGTTCCTTTTCCAGCTCCGCTCTGAATCGATAACGAAGAAAATTGCATTGTTTCTGTCTTTTCGGGCTATACATGCCACAACCAAATTTGAGTCTCCTTTAAAAATACTTTCATGTTAGTTTAATTGCTTTAGCTAAATTCCTGAAACTTCGAATATTGATAATTTTGAGCGTTATCTATCATTTCAAGACCTTGTGGAATAGGACGAAGCATGACTGTGACATCATACACTTTCGTAAATGAAACAAAATGTCACTCATGACGAACTTGAGCCATGGATTTGAGTAACGAATTATAGATTGCCTAGTGAACATTATTGCGGTTTGTGATTACTTGATCGTTGCTTCCCGCAGATTGTATATTTTCGGGATTTTCATTGCAGCTAGAACAGTTAGAGTCGACTCTTTCTTGATTTTGCCTGACGTACGATTGGCAACAGTGTTGCTCAGACAGAAATTGTTGTCCCTCATTCCATAACTGATCACGCAATGGAGTCATTGTATATGTGTTGTTTGATGATAGACCCCTTCAAGCTTTCAATACAATATGATTAAAACAATTTATTGTTGTAATTGTATCGCGGTATTGAGTTTGTAAAAGTTAGACTATATCATTTTTACCAATCTGGTTCGCTGACTAGTTGTGGTTTGTTCATCTGACCGAGAACATTTTAGCCATTGTAAGCTCTCTGCGTATGTCGCAAATACGTAAATCGACGTCTTACCGCTACTTTTGTGTAGGACCTCGAGTATTTTTTTGGGACAGTTGGTGACTTTCATTTGGGACTATGTTTAGTAGTTGTTTGAATTTTTAGCAACAAAACACGTGCCTCCACGACGCAGCATGGAACGGACATACGTCTTGCATGGAGCTTCTTCTTCAAGCTAAAGCGAATATTTACATTCGTAATAAGGTTAGTTGACCGATATAGCCGCTGGATTAGAGACAGCAATGGGGTTCGGGCCGGGACGATGCAAGCTCTTCAAAAGTGGTCGGGTCGTTTACAATTATTTTTATAACCTCATGGGTTAATTAGTTTCTAAAATGTGTAGGGGCCACTCATCCCTATTGCCATGCCCCTGATGTTGGGGCTTGTTTCGTCATCGTCGGCTCGTTAATATTTAGCTATGACAAGCAGCACTGACTAATGAACCTAAGTTGAACGGACTTGCAAACCGTAACATCAGCAAAGCTAATCATTTATATCTGTGCGTCGTGGGTTAGCCTGGCTAGTGTTTGATCAAACACTAGCGGAGAAGAACCCAGCCTAGTTACGAGTAATAATCCCAATTTACTCATACCTGTCATCGGGTTTTAATCGGGTCGGGTCGGGTTGATGTGTTTCGACACGATGCGGCTTCAACCGCCAGCTCAAACTTCCTGACATCCTATGCTGACTCTTGACTGACCATTACGACGTAAACCGGATTGGAGCATGTTTCGATCCGTGTAATCACGGTCGCACAGGTTTAATGGGCGCGTTATCTTTTTATAACTTGTGGACTTGGTTTGTCAAATCCCGTCGCTCGAGTTTGTGGTTCCGGTGGGCTTCTGCAGTACGGGGGCTCTTGGGGTCAAGTATGACCCCGATTTCGGAGGGTGGGATAAGGTCAATAGCGGGTAGCAAACATATTTATATATTCATGTATTATATACCTATTAATATAATCTACTATATACGCATATTATGTCTATATTTACATGTCGTATCTGTCGTTTTATATACGTGTCTGTGTGAATATTACTGCATTCTACGATTGAGAAGGGCGAAAATTACCAGAATTCGCTAAAATTGCACCTTGCGGTGGTCGGAGATAAAATTTCAGGGTGCCTAAATGAAAAATTTACGGGGTTAAATTTTCGGCAAAACGTGTGGATCGAAATTGATCAGTCTTCAGGAAGTTCAACTTTGCCATCAACAAAACCAGATAATTTCAGCTTTAATCCGCAGTTCGACAAAGAATTCGTTTTCAGCAATTGTTTGCTTGTCAAAACGTTCAGCTGGATTCAAACGGATCGTGTTAATAGTCCAGTGAAACGCTCATTTGCAATTGCTCTATAAAAAGAACTCGAAAATTAGGAACTAAAACAAGCAAAAATCCGGACCGTATCATGTGAAAACTAATTATATAATATTTTCTGGCAACATTTAGGAGCATATACAGTTTTCGGAAATAATATCTCACATTTTGGTGTTTTAGTTTCTACTTGACAAGTTGAAACTAGTAACGAAGATAAATCCTTTGTTGAACAACAGCGTACCCACCATATCCTGTTGAATGATTGGTGGAGCCCCTGGATTAGATAAAGATCCTTTGGAGATATTTAACCGTTTTAGTGGAATTAGGTCAAGCAGTGAAGATAAATCCTTGGTAAACAACTAGTCGAACTAGTATTGTGAACAAGGAGAAGGCATTTGACTAATACACTTTTTCACACGAATAGCTTTATGCAATAGCTGTAAAACCAAAATTCATAAAATTTTGCTAATTACATGTCGTCTTCTCTACAAAAGCCGAAAACATAGTCATTACGGCTATGAACATCATTTTTTCAGACCGGCGCAACGGCATTGCATCTAGCGTGTCAAAACGGTCGCAATCAATGCTGCAAACTCCTGGTTCAACGTGGCTGTAAAATTGATGTGAAGGATAAAGTAAGACTATTTCTAGGATTGTTTTGTCAGCGATGCCCAAAGCCTCATAAGTATTGTAGTAGACAACCCAAAAAATATAAGCGACTGTGGAAAGATTTGTGTGGTCCCGCACGGCGCCTAATTAGGTTTTTGGCTAAAATTAGCAAGGGTATTTCATCTTGCGTGTCAAAACGGGCACGGTCAAAACCATACTTACCGAAGCAGGGGCTCAGCCTCGGACTTCACCTCCCCCAAGAGTCCTGATGTATCTGCCACCCTTCAGGGTTCACACCCCACGCCCGGTGACTTTAAGAAAATCCGTTAAAAATAGCCATTTCTTAAAAATCGGCAAAAACGAGTCAGTAAAAAAGGGGCAAAGAAGGTTACCAAATTTTTTTCAGCACCTCTAGCTCGGCATGTATGATATAAACTATTTGAAGAAGAATTCATAGCCTATGACAGGCCTATTTTGACTTAAGAACCGGAGCGTGTATTTTGTCTTTTGTGAATTGAAATATGATCATACAACTAGCAAAAACTAATATTTTTACCTGATTTCCATAATTTATTTTACGCTCTTAATTTGTCAAAAATTATTCTCCGTCTAATATAATCTTATTTAGTTACTTGTTCCAAAGGTCGCAAAAAATTTGGTTTATTTCTCGAACCTGATTGCTCCAGAAATAAATCAACGTAGATGCTGCGCCGTTGCTTTTTATTAGTTGCTAGTCAGATGAAACCATGGCTAATATTTAGATCAAACGAAACAGTTGAACTTTGAGAAAATCAGAGTATTCTCTGCAAAGTTTACAGACGAAAGCAGTACCATTTGGCCGTTCTGATCTGGAAAATATATACATCCCTATTTCATAGCTACATATAAATGCTGAGATAAATCCTACAGTATTCTTTTGTCATAAAATCAGCATATACATGGTAAAAATATTATCTAAGAAGGACCAACAATTCCGAAGCCATAAATTGTGACAAACTTGGTTGACAATATTGCATTTAGTAATCTGTCTAGGAAATCAATATTTGATATTTGAGTTCAGGAGCTAGAGGGATCATAATTTTTTGCCCAATTAATGTTTGGTATTATCGAGGGTAAACTCGACGGTAATGACTTGATGCAATTTTTCCAATCGAACAAAAAGACCTATAATTGATTTCATTAATTTCCAATATGGCATTGTATATAAGGTTTTTGATTATATCAGTTCTCCAAAAATTAAAAAATTCGTAAATAAACTAAGCTCACAGTTTCTGCGCGTTTTTTAAGTGCGGCAAAGGGTTTTTAGAACAAATTCTGTAGCGTCTCATTACACTAACAAAAATAGCTCAGATTAAACACGAGAGTTTGTCCAGGGCCTGTTTGTGGCTTGCTAGCCTTGGAAGCGAGATATAAGCTATAGTTTAGTAGTTTATTCAATGTCGCTTTAAGCTAAACGATAGAGCCACCGGTAATCGAACACTGGGCCTTTTGCTACGTAGCAGACGTGCTTATCGCCATACCAAGTGTCCCTTTTAAACTTCTGGAAATTAGGCGACGTTATTTCGTCGCCTTCGGTAGCAGTGTGTGATCACTGCCCTAGAGATTCAGGATCAAGTGTGATCTGGTTCATCGTAAGATCTCTCGAGGAAGTAGCAAAATAAAAACTACATGTCGAATATATATATCGAGCAACAGCTCAACAGACAGGTAGGATAGTTGTAATGAAGCAGTCAAGGTTCAGTTCATGGCTTGAGTTTGTCGAACGTTGCATGATACACATATTTTGTCCTGGCCGGGTTTTTCAATTCGGCTGTGTCGTTTTGTACAATTATAATTTAGTTTTTGTAGGTCTAAAATATGGTCTTGATATTCATTTTTTAGTACGACGACACTCCGCTTCATACAGCATGTCGATATTTGCACGCCGGAGTTACAAAGCTTCTCTTATCGTCTGGGGCTAACACAAACGAAGCAAATAAGGTAAGTTAAATTTTGGGAACAACATTTCGTTGCGAGTATCACGATAATGTCACACTATCGCTAGGACGTGTGGAGGGAATATTAATTACCAGGGTTCTCTTAAAGTATTCAATTCCTAAAAAAACTGAACGCTACCTGTGCCCCAGTTTTTAGCCTTTGTGGGCCCGTCGAAGTATTCGAACCCTCATTTTGTCCACGTTTCTATGGCACGGTCATACAATGCATCAAGCCAACCCCCACCATTTTTCAGCTAGTTGGAATCCAGTATCTCATTTTACAGTCTCTTCAATTTTTATGGCTATAAATATATGAGCTTAAACCGTGAGACCATGTAACA
>JASANE010003805.1:0-11980 GCA_030248225.1 Trileptium ribeirensis
AACTGGTTGCGTTTAAGTTTTGCCTTTATTGTTCTTCGTCAGAGACGGAAGTTTGATCGACAGTTCAGATCACACCAAAAAAAGAAATTAATGAAATTCTCTCACGGAACATCTTCGCAGATTCATTGTTTGTCATGTTTTTACTATTAATAAAAGTGTTTTCTCTTCGTTATACCGAGACCACTGAATATTGATAAAATATTGAGAAATAAGACTGATGTTTGTATTATATTTGTCATAATATTTGGATTACGAAGACTGTGTTACGACAGAGTCAAGTATAACAATAAACCACAAATGACCCGATGATTGGTATAGTTACGTTCACATAAAACCTCGCTCTCCCTTTAAAAAGAGCCCAATAACGCTCGTATATATTTCTTGAGTAGGCACGGACACACTGCCGTTTTCGCGTATTTCTGGTCTCATAGGTCTATTTAAAAAATTTTTTTTACATATTCGTACAAAATACACAACCAGTAGTGGATCCAGCATCGCCGTAATGGGACTATCTAAGGTAGAACTGTCAGCAGGTACTCCAGGAAGCAAACTCTACACCCGCTGGGACGCCTCCCCCTAAGGCTCCGCAACCACCCCCTCTCCAAATATATTGCCTTAAACCTTTTGGTAATGCAAACTACAACAGTTACAATTATCCGCCGACTTCGGCGCGGAGTGTACTTTGTTGTCTCTGTTCCGGGAGCTTGGGGAGCTGTACCAGTGGTGGAGGGGGGGTGGGGTGCGGAACTTTAAGGGGAGTGGTCCAAGCGAGTATAGAGTTTGCTTCCTGGGATAGGTACCCACTGACAGTTCCCCTACGAAGCCCCCTTTACGGTGGAAGTTCTCGTCCGTTCACCTAGCCGTTTGGGAGCCTCCACTCCTCCTGTAAACGCGCCTGTACACAAACTTTGAAAAAACGTTTCACGTTATTCTGTTATATATATATCTATTATATCTGTATCTGTTATATCACCTGTATATCTGTCTGTGTATCAGACACTCGTTTTTATATATTTAGGATCTTATTAGCCCAGTGTTAAGCCTTTGTAGACCCAAACCTACAGCGCTGATACCCATTTTAACGCATCATACAACAGCTACGTAGATCTTAAAAAGCGCCCAACACCATCCATATGCCTTGATAGAAGGCTTGTGTAGATTAGCCGACAAAATAATCAGACACAAAACCAAGCTTAAACATATTTGAAACATGAAAATTACAGGCAGGTGATTAAAGTACGGTCTGTTGCTAGATGGACTTAAGATATGGAAAATCCCATCTAAAACATGTCTCTACATTGGTGTACTCGGATTTCGTGAATCGCGATCTTTCGTACTATCCAAATTCAAAAAGAATGATTTCGACTCCTTGATTCTATTATTTTATATTAATATTATTATACCAAGCTG
This sequence comes from Trileptium ribeirensis, assembly GCA_030248225.1. NCBI lineage: Eukaryota > Metazoa > Nematoda > Enoplea > Enoplida > Thoracostomopsidae > Trileptium > Trileptium ribeirensis. Next base: position 1,411 of record JASANE010003805.1, read on the forward strand.
GCTTCATGTCGCAACAAATTGTGGTGTTACAATTGCCCTATTATGGTATAGTATTCGTTATGTAAAACACAGAGACTAATAATACCCTGAACATAAATGACAAGATTAAACTCTCAAAACACAGTCATGTCACCGGTATTGCCTGCAGTGATTATACATTGACACTCTAAAAGGATAAGGAATGGTATTTTGATTAATACATTATAAAATTGAACATTTGACGACCAAATGAACATTGCAAAAATTCTGTTTAGTAAAACGTGGTGTGTAATAGAAAATGGAATTATCTTTCTGTAGTGTCCGGTGCGATTAGAGCAACAGGCTTACGTCAAAACTGTTACAAATTGTAGTCACCGTGAACACCACAGCTTCTATGTCGGCGTCATGTCTACTCAGAACGCGTCATCAACATATGAAACGCACTGCCAGACTCGGTCGTCGCGGCGCCTAACAATCTTGCGTTTAAGTCACGTCTCCACTGCTCGCACATACTACCAGAGCTATGAATGTCTTTGCTGTCTTTTCGTGTATTAAAGCCATGCAAGTTCATTTCGATCATCGACCAAAACAGTCGATGATTTTTATCGGCTCTATGCTCGCAACTCTCAAGCTGTCAACGCTTTCTGTAATAGACACGACGTTCTTACTTCGTCGGGAGACCTGTAAGAATAACCGGTAAGAATAGTGAAATCCAAAACTTCTTGTACAATTAATGTTTGTCCCTACAGCAAATTTTTTCTTCTTTGATTGTGTTGAGAACACACCAGCAAAAAACAGTTTATGTTTTAAAGTGTTTTCAATAATGTTGCGGCGTATTTATACAACCAGTTCAGTGTAAAAAAAATTAATAAGATATTTTGTCTATTCAAAAGCAAACTTTTCATGTTTGTGGAACGATCTAAGAAAGAAAGTTCACCACTTTTCTAGAAATATATCGTGGTTATTATAATTTTTATACGATTATATTGTTTTTACGATCGACCGTAGTGCTTGTAACGCATATCAGATACGTAGCCAAGGGGAGACACGGAGATGGGGTCGCAACGTGCGGGATGACCGAAATACGAGGCACATGTTTATATACGCCTGGTGGAGTTACACTGTGCCCCCACCCCTGTGTGGAAAGTTCTGGCTACGCCCCTAATGTATATGTAAGTGTATAAATTTGTGTCATATGTTCTCGCACATTTGTACCTTACTTGGCTGAAGAACTTCCTATGTGAACCTTTGCTAAAAATATGGGATAACTCAAGCACTGCAGGCCACTACGTTACAGGCTATGTTGAATATTTTGGTCATTTTCAATCGTTAGTAGCTAAAACAAGGTCTGTTCTTTCTAAAATGCAATGTTTTTCGATGGTTCATAACATGATATTTATATGCTGCTTCCGATTTCAGTTGTGAATACATTACGAAAATTATTGAAAGTGCGATGAGATATGCCTATACACAAATATAGGATAGGTCTCGAAGGTCCACAGGTTTAGAGGATTGGCCAAGGAGGCGAATTTTTGAAATTGTTAGGAAAACTCAAATTTTGCTAAAATTGCCTCCATTTTTTGTCAATTTCGATAAATTTTTCCCAAATTCTTCTATTTTTTTGCCAATTTGACCCCAATTTTTACTAGAATTCACCCTGTTTTAGCTGAAGGCGCGCGATGGTGGGGACGGGATATATTTGGCTTTGAAAGTTCGATACATAAGGAGGGTAACCCCCGTACCCCGCCTAACGACACCTATATAATAAAGGTATATATTTATGTATATATTTTTGGGCAGCTTATTACGGTTGTTCACAGCCAGTTCAGATTGATCCATCCAGTTTGCAACTGCGTAAAACGCGTCTCTCTTGGATCGACTCAAACTATACGTAAGTGCCCTCAGTAAAAATTTCCTGGCGATGCTTTTATCTAGAATTAGTGGCTAATCTGGAACAGTTTGAAAGACAATATTGGGAACTTTAAAAATTAACACTCAGAAATTGAGAAACGTGCAAAACCTAAGTACGACCTAAATTCGCCGTATTAATGAATTTTTGGTTTAGCACAATACATTGTACTAGATGCTGCGTTGAGACTTTAGCGCCATTGTTTATGAATATTTGCTAGCCGGATCAAATCACGAATAATTCTTAGATCAACTGAAACGGATCTAACTCGAAACTGGAAATAATCTCAATAAGTATCAGTCATTCATAATTGAACCTTAAGCAAATCGGAGAATTCATTTTTAAAAAATACAAATGATAGCAGTAACATTTGGCCGGTTCTAGTCTGCATGTATTTTCACCCTTTATTTCATAGACATATATATGAACATTGCGATGATCTCAGCAGTATGCGTCAGTCATAAAATAGACATTTGCTGAATAAAAGAATGATTCAAATAGATCCAAAATTTTGAATTCGAAATACACATGAATATTGCTCGACAATATTGCTTTTAGCAATCGGTGCCGTAATTTGGAAGACGTTACGAAAACATCTGCGATATAATATACAGGTTATATCAACATTCACTATCAAAATTTAAACCAAATACCGCCCGTCAACCTCAATCTACCATAACAACAGCGATACCTACACGATTTTGACAAAAAATTTGTCGTTTTTGCTTCCTTATTCACTAGCTAAAAGGGTTATCGATTAGATGTCAGGCCTGGAATTGCAATAGCTCAGGTCGCCTGTACTTCGAATATTTTTATCATGTCAGTTTAGCGGTTACCATGCTATAGAGAGAAACAGCAAAATTTGGCGTGATTTGGTGTAAATATGAGGTTTGTTGAAAGATATAAAGAAATGTTTTTAGCATTATAAGCCAATGGTTAACAACCATCAATGGTAAAAAATTACATATATGCGCCCGTCTGTTCCTAAAGTTGGAACAAAAATTATATTTAACACAGTAACCTATTTATCTATCTTAAGCAAAAATTTGCAATCAATTTGCAACTATTTGTGCCTGATTTGGCAGGGTTTATGGTTTGTTTTGCATGAAGTGGTATCTGCAGCAATATGTTAATGATCTCTAGGTGACGTTCATCCTTGTGTATACGTTAGCATATAACATATGGTTGTTTATATCTTTGAGTTTAAGAGCTAGAGGGTCACACCTACTATTTTGCCCAATTAATGTTTAGTATTATTACCTAGGGCTAACACAACAGTAATGAGTGTGTTCAGAGCGGTTTGTGCACTATATTCGTTTTGTAACATTTGCTCATGTATTTCTCGCCCATTTTTACCAAATGTAGTAATTTGCATTATATTCGTTTTGCAACATTTGCTCATGTATTTCTCGCCCATTTTTACCAAATATAGTAATTTGCATTATATTCGTTTTGCAACATTTGCTCATGTATTTCTCGCCCATTTTTACCAAATATAGTAATTTGCATTATATTCGTTTCACAACATTTGCTCATGTATTTCTCGCCCATTTTTACCAAATATAGTAATTTGCATTATATTCGTTTTGCAACATTTGCTCATGTATTTCTCGCCCATTGTTACCAAATATAGTAATTTGCATTATATTCGTTTTGCAACATTTGCTCATGTATTTCTCGCCCATTTTTACCAAATATAGTAATTTGCATTATATTCGTTTTGCAACATTTGCTCATGTATTTCTCGCCCATTTTTACCAAATATAGTAATTTGCATTATATTCGTTTTGCAACATTTGCTCATGTATTTCTCGCCCATTGTTACCAAATATAGTAATTTGCATTATATTCGTTTTGCAACATTTGCTCATGTATTTCTCGCCCATTTTTACCAAATATAGTAATTTGCATTATATTCGTTTTGCAACATTTGCTCATGTATTTCTCGCCAATTTTTACCAAATATACTAATTTGCATTATATTCGTTTTGCAACATTTGCTCATGTATTTCTCGCCCATTTTTACCAAATATAGTAATTTGCATTATTTTCGTTTTGCAACATTTGCTCATGTATTTCTCGCCCATTTTTACCAAATATAGTAATTTGCATTATATTCGTTTTGCAACATTTGCTCATGTATTTCTCGCCCATTTTTACCAAATATAGTAATTTGCATTATATTCGTTTTGCAACATTTGCTCATGTATTTCTCGCCCATTTTTACCAAATATAGTAATTTGCATCCGAAATCAATTATAACTCGAGAGAAACATTAATATTTTGCTGTACACGCTATCTACAAATTATAGTGTATCATTATAAATAACATGCAATGCCGACGTTAAGGTGCCGGTACTCCCGACTGGTGGTGCCGCTCACATGTCAAGTGGCGTATTACGCGGATAGTACAAAGGATAGGATAAAATCACCCCTAATACAACCAGCTTCGAGTTTAGTAGTTTTAAATTTGCAACCATTATACCCTCAACCGGGGGGTATCCCTGTCATATATTGTGAATTTTTCCCAATTTCTTCTTGCTGACTAGATATTGTGTTTGTTTGCAGGAATTTTTTCAGTTTTTTTTGTTTCAGGAAATACAATACTACATATCAGGGGCAGCAACATTTAATCAAACCATAGTTTGAGGCACGTCACTCTATAGTTTGTTGGTCCACTCACAACATAGATTGAAGGGGGAAACTCAAATGCTAGTGCTGGGCATGATAACATGGTTCAAGGCAAAGTACATGAGCATTCTATGATGCATAAAACGTTTAATACGGGGAATTTTGCAACATCTTTGTACTGTTTGTCATTTGTCAGGAGTCTTTACACAGCAGCCAATTGATTACATGTTTATCCAGCATTAAAAATGCAACATATGTTCGATTTTAGACAAAATCCTTCCCACTTATAAATACAAAAGTAAGCTGTTATACATATATTTAAATAAGTAAATAATTTTTTTCGAGATTTTCGTAAAAATCTTTACGTAAGCAAAAATTGGTTCAAAACAAAAGATCTGTTAAATCCCGCCTTTTATATTTATACCTACTTTCGGGAACTACATACAAATAAATGCGTCAAATATGAGTCGGTCCAAGAACAGGAGCAGAACAATGTATCAAACATGAATCTACTCCCAAATGAGGAGTTAGACGCACGGAAATATGTGTTAAACATGAATCGATGGTCTTTTAATCAGGAGTCAAATACATATAAACTTGCGTCTAAGCATGAATCGCTGATCCTCAAGCAGGAGTTAAGTACTTAGAAGAATGTGTCATCCAACATAAATTTGGAGCCCAAACGGGAGTCAAATACAAAGAAAAATGTGTTAGGAATCAGTTTATAATTAGGAATCAAATACATAGGAAAAGTGTGTCGTCCAATATAAATTGGACCCCAAACATTAGTCAAATACACAGAAACATGTGTTAAACAGGAATCAGTCCATAATTAGGAGTCAGATACATACGAAAAGTGTGTCGTCCAACATAAATTGGACCTAAACAGGAGTCAAATACATAAAAATGTGTTAAACAGGAATCAATCCATAATTAAGAGCCAAATACATAGAAAAAGTGTGTCGTCCAACATAAATTGAACCAAACAGGAGTAAAATACATAGAAAAATGTATAAAACATGAATTGGTCCCCGAACACAACGAAATTTCTCCCGATGTTTTTTTGTTTTCTCTTCTTTACTTTTTCAGTAATATAGGTCACACTGAAAATTGCTCAATCGATAAATACTATATTTCTTGGTGTTTTATACGTGACACTAATGTATGTATAATGTGTAATATATAACAATAATAGAAATATATCTACTACTATATTGTTTGATATGAAGTAAATTTTTGCACTTCTTGTGAATAATATTTTAAATTTAGTAATCTATATAGTAAGTTGACTATATATGTTCTAGAAAGATCTGTAGTGTTTGTTTCGTTAAAGGGGTGTTTCACGTTGAAGAACTTCAATACGGATACATTGTTATCGTAGGACATGCACTTGCGGGTCCGGAAATTTTCGATGGCGAATGTTTGAACTTCCATTCTCTAATGATAAACAACTTGTTTTAACATTTTTCTAACGTTTTATTTTTTTTTCAATTTTTGATGACCCCCCAGTTATAGGGGGCTGACTGGGACCCCCAGTTTTGAGTTGGTCGGTCGGGGGCTCCCTGGGTTTTTTGGGGGAAGGGGAAGGGTTTATAAGTAGCTACCGGTTCAACCGACCCCTCAAAACTGGAGAGCTACTCTCCTAAAACTGGGGGTCTGTGCATAACGACTTCCCTAAAATTTGAGGATTCAGGCCGTAAATGCCCGAGTCATCAAACACGGGCTAACATTAAAGTACAGGAAATTTTCATACTCTTCTCTAATGCATTGTTGGTATTACTGAATGTAGAATCTCTTAAGCTAAGTTGGGGACAACAGGATTTAGTGATAAGCAGGCCCTTCCCTAAAGTCATTGGCTACGCCCATGTTTACGAAATTGATAGCACAATTCCTTCACTACATATTTCGATGAGCTGTGATAACCGAATGTGTAGTGTCGTTTTTACGTTTGTTGTTGTTAAGGACTCGACTAAAAGTACCTAAAAAGTCAATGATTTGTGTGTGTACTAGAGGCGAGAATTTTGGCTCTCTGTTCGGCTGTGCCATGATGTCTGAAGAGCCTCGCCAGAGTCCAGAATTTGGCTGCAATCATCGACCTGAATGTATCTTAAAAAGTAGTAGTCGGCTCTCAAAAGCTGATTTCCAGAACAAAAACATATAGCAGCTGCCAACAGCAAGAACACCCTCTGCTTTGATCTTAACAGCTCTAACAGCAGCTGTATATAGTTCATTTGGTGGTTTCTATATTATGCATGAGTAAACTTAAGCTGCGCCCTTTACCATCCTCTTTTGTCAAGAGCAATTCTATTCATTTGTTCACTGAACACAAATTTCATTTTTGCATTAAAGAACAGAAATTAGTCCGTTTCATATCTCATACATTATAATTTGAAAATGTTCGCGAACACACTGGTGTTAAAGTACCATGCCGATTTGCAGTCGCTAATGGCGTTATGGAACAGAAAAATGTCGAAAATGGATACGGCTATTGAAATCCGAGTTTTGTTCTCAAACAACGTTTTATGCATGGTGTCAAAAGAGATGGTTGGGAGCGCATCTCAATTTTACTCTTGCATTACGTTATGCTCTATCTTATCTACTATTGCTAAATTGCAAACTATTGTTATTAGGAGCCTAAGAGTCGAACCGGGCCTGGAATTTTCATCGGAAGAGCCGAGCCAGACGTGGTTCATGTAGAGCCGAACCAGACATGGTTCATGCAGAGCGAGCCGAGCCAGAGTCTAAGATCTGTCTGCGAAAGCCGAGCCAAGCCGTGCCAGACATGGTTCAGGAAGGGCCGAACCGAGCCAGAGTCTGAAAATCCGGGTCTTTCTCACCTCTATTGTGTACACCACTTGCAATCAAGCTGATCAGGTTCAATTCCTTGCGCCGGCTCCAATTTGTCAGAACTCGACAAATTAATTCGGATAGGAAAGGGATAAACAAAAATCATTGATTACGTAGGTAAAAATTTCCTGGCATACTGGTACTATTATCATAATTGCGTTTTGCCAACGTATTAATTAAATCTGAAAGTCGAAAAAGTGGTTTAAGTGAGCATAGATCGAAGAGCGACAGTCAAAACTTAATACTGTAATGGCATAACATCTTTACCGAGCAAATTAGTGGAGCATGAAATCTCCTTGATCTTCTGTCACATATCTTCTTAACAGGAAATAGCTGTCACATTGTTTTCGCATTTTATCTGATTCTGCACGACATATGTGTAACTTAACTATAAATTACTTGGTAGTGCAATACCAATATTCAAATCCGACAGAACGAGAAATGATTTAATTGTTAATATATACCTATACTATTTTAATTTATAACTTACACTATGGCTGAATTTCATTTTTACTATCGATTCAGGGGCGTCGCAAGAAGGGGGTTAAACTGGCCGGCCCTCCTTACTTTTGCTGACGGACATGAAAAAATTAGATAGTGGAATTTTTGTTTTAGTAAAATGAATGTAAATAATTAGGCTCTCCACTTTTGAACTGTGGCTGAATTTGATTTTTACTGTCGATTGAGGGGCGTCGCAGGAAGGGAGTTAAACTGACCGGCCCTGCTTACATTTGCTGACGGACATGAAAAAATTAGTTAGTAGAATTTTAGTTTTAGTAAAATGAATGTAAATAATTAGGCTCTCCACTTTTGAAGAGCTTACAATGCCCTTGTCACAACTTTGGTCACCTAACCAAGTGATAAAATATACGACCGATCTGCAATGCGAGACTAGCGATACCGCTGCGCTACGCAAACGTTGAGAAATTGTATTCGAAAACGATGTTAAATTTGGAATCTACAATGTGATATATCACATGATTTATGCATACAAAGTACAATGCATGTAGTAAATAATGGCTGTGACCAGTTTCTAGATGTTAAATTTTGGCGAAGCTGCTTGTTGCCTTTAAACTGACCATCTAGTGTATTATACGAAATTGTCCGGATCAGGTAACTTTGAGGGGCAGTACGTTATATCGTTAGAAAAACGAAACAACTTAGAGCGGTGGGTTCGGGAACGGCAGCCCCCCGACTTAGGCTTAGTGTATGTCTCATATGAGGCTCTTAGTTTAGGCTTAATATATCCAGAACGGCATGGCATGCATTACATTATGGCCCCTCAGGGTTGCCGTGTCGCCTATGCAGTAATCTTCACTATACCAGACGCACCTTATTGCAGTTTTAGCGATAATTTGTAAACATTTGCTACATCGTAGTTGTAAACGGTCGCTTCAACAAGACTTGTTACTACTAATTTCTGAGGAGAACTCAAGTATATATAACGAATCAACAGTAAACTTCAGTAGTCTACTTGTACAGCGATTGTAGCTGTCTTTTTAGCGTTATGTCCAAGTCATTGCATTATAAGTGAAAAATTAAGCAAAACTTTAATTTTAAAATAATGTTATATGAAACTTTGTCCGTAATAACTTCAAGACAAGGAATTTATGTGTATTATTAATATATTAATACACCTTACTTTAATTATAAGTCGAAATTTCATATTCACCGCGATAACGTGTACTTCACCTAAAACATTTATTGAATGTCTAGTTATTTACTGATTGGAAAATATGCAATTAGTTAAGTTTTCTTGCTGTTTTCGTGCTGGACGACGGCTGTATTATTGTGGAACAAGCCTTGTAATCTGTATTTGCACCTGTGCTGTTGCGACTAATGCTGTAGTTTAATGAACCGGTTGTATTGTTGCACCAGTTTATGTGGAACCGGTACCTGGAACCGCGCACTGGAATCTGTGGAACCGGCACCTGTGGCGCCAATTGCATTAGCCAGCGAGTACAGCTAATATTATCTAACTGCAATCAAAAATTACGACAGAACTGGTGGCACTACAGTATAGAACATCTCATCAGTACAGATGCCGCTTATGACTGGCGGTACATCACAAGACAATCACTACTTAAGCCTGTCTACAGGTTCATATTTCCAAAACACTCATTTAAGACGTCTACGTTAATAGTGAACATATATTTTTTATTCAAAGCTATATCGTTTAAACCAAATCGATAAAGTAGATTTTCTACTGAACTAGAATGTCGATAATAGCCTTTCAATATTTAAATTAAATCGATTGGGAGCCTCGCTAACACAAAAAGATGCCTTACTCCGGTAAACAATTGGTGCTTTTGAAAACACATGACGAGCTTTCTTATGTGACATTTTTTATTTACTCTAGTCTCAGCTTCTTATTTTCTTGCGTACCGATTGCAAACAGACAAAAAACTCTAATTTAGTTTAGTACCATTTAATCCGTGAGGTATTTTTCCAATAATAATAGCTAACGTGGCCAATTTTAACCATAACAATGCAGTCTTCATGTTATAATGTCTCCGCTGATTGGAACTTTTATCCCCCTGTATTTGCGGCGCTGCCGTATAGACAGATAGGGTCAAACCCATACGGTGAATCAATTTCCGAGGGTGTACGAGACGCCCTCAGCTTTTACATTTTTTAGTTTATAGTGACATACACACCCTTAGCTCTCAATTTGGCGTGAATTAACAGTAACGGTCACTGTACGTAGCTAATGCGGTGTATTAGTTAGTTGTGGTGTTTAGTTTTTTTTAATTTTTATTTAGAACATATGCATGTTGACGAGATAATGCCACACACCGGCAACAAAACCGACAAGTAGTGCTTGATATAGTCGAAAAGTGGCAATACCCGTAGCAAAAATTTATAAAAAACATGGGGTTCCTAAGTCACCCTATTACCGATAGTGTGCCTGTGTGTGGGGTACATAGGTTCCAAATGTCGAGGACTTTCGAGCGCCAAGCTCGAGTGGCATTATGGCGTTCGAAAATTTGTAGCGGGCGATTTTCGGAGGATTGAAACTCAGTGATATATAAAGCCGTTGGGATTGGGTTGAATTGTAGTTATGACTAAATGAATGCAAGGCATGTTGCAAACATTTTGTCGACATGTTAGAATCCTGCGAACATTTTTGGGTCATGTCAAGTTTACCCACAGTTCTTCTCTACTGTGGTTAGTGTATAAAGTTTTGCCCATTATAGCCTAATA
>JASANE010003807.1:0-33312 GCA_030248225.1 Trileptium ribeirensis
TTCTATCTACTGACCAAGATTATGTAAAAGTGTTGTTCGAGACAGGTATGGAAACCCCGATTTTGGGGTCCTAAGATGGTCTTTTGGAATATGAAGATAACAGTGTCGTATCTAAGACACTAGACGCCAAGGTGATATCTGTAACAGATTTATGAGCTTATTTTATAGTATATCTGGTCACACTATAAACGAATTATCTATTTTAGTTCACCAAAGATTTATAAACATTAGCAATATACATGGTGTCTCATAAGTAACGCCCCTGCTTGATTGATGCTGGGACTGACACAATATACTTGCAACCCTCATACTTTCAATAGTTATAACCGAACATTATCAATGTCAACCTATAACAAAATATCTGATACTTAACTTAATATGGCTGATCGATAAACTACAGCAAAACTGTATTTAGTTTACCAAGATAGCCGTGAACGGCTGCGACGATAGACCCGGCATTGTCTATACAGCCTCAGTATCATAAAATAGGCCAATTAATAAACGGTTTGATCTAACAGGTACCTCAGCTGAGTTGCCCCGAACAGAAGGCCCCAGACGTCATGTGGTGATGCTGCAATAGCTGACATTTCCTATGATTTTGGCAATAGGCCTACAAAGCCAATCCGTCGTTGTGATGTTGAAACAAGCATCTTAAAATCGGCTCTTTTCCCAATTGTAAAAAGTCTGGGTCTAAAACCTTTTAGAACATTGCTAATTCATGCTCTGAATTAAGATGATTATGAAAGCAGGGTTGAATTTTGTGAAAAATGGTTACAGCGTCTCGCTGATGATACTGATTTAGCTAACGAAGTCAAAAAATCCGATCAAAGCAACTCTAAACTGAACGAACACGTTAACCGGCATAATTGTGTTTATTGGCGTGCAGAAAACCGTCATAACACCATCGAACACCATATGAGCGCCCCTGCTCTGTCATCATAGTTGAAGTGAATGCAGACAACTAACTGATAATGCTGCGAAATTAATTTTATCCTAACATTCAAAAGTTACCAAATATGGACAGGCTTCACTTTATACAAAGTGGTGCGCCTCCTTATTTTGCGATGGCTGTGCGCGGTTGGCCAGACGAACCCTTACCTTGACCGTTGGTTAGGGCGCCGAGGCCCTGTCGAATGGCCTGCTCATTCACCTAATCTAAACCCTCTTAACTAATCCTTTGAAAGATGACGGCGCGATGACATACTGAGGCTATTTCTGGGGGCCATCTCCGTGCCCGCTTAAAAACAATTTATATTTTAACTTATTTAAAAATATTTACATTATATTTTTGAAATTCAGAGACAGTGTGTATTTTGTATTTTTAATTTAACAGTAAAAACTTTCGTAGGATGAACTCTAAATTTTAGGATGTTCTGAAGCTGTCATCGTTCTCGCTTAAAAACTATATTTAAATTTATCTTTAAAATTTGGAGGCAGCATACATCACCTATTTTTAATTTAACATTAAAATATATGATTGGTTAACCTCTAAATTTTAGGATACTCTTAAGTGATTACGACCGATGTGAAAAACAGCACCGATAAATATTTTAATAGCATGTTGTAAAACCTCAGAAAAACGGACCTGGAAGCAAATTAAAACAAGACAAAAACTAAAAAGCGGGTTATAAACAGTACCGATGTACAAAAGGATAAAGTTGTAAATATGAATGATATTTCAAAATGGAAAGGACTAACCGTAATGAACAACCTATTACTTGCGGAAAAGGTCTAACTATTAAAATAGTTACTCCAGACGGAAAGGTCTAATGGTTATTTTCGAATGGTTAAGCTAGAATTTTTGCGACCAGTGGTGACGTGTTAAATCTATTTAGAATGACGAAAAACGGCTGTTAGGGAATTTCCTCGATTTAAGAATTTCATGCAAAAACAAACAGTCTTTATCAAACGTTTTGAATTTGTTATTATTGCGCGCATATATGGCTAGTTGGCTTTAAATTATCACTCGAAAAACAGAAATGAACAAGCTGCTGGAAAAATGCGAAAAATTATAAATTTAAAGTCATTCCTTTTTTCGTAAAGGAAAATGTTAGCTCCATTATTTTGAATTCGAATATCTAAATCTAACACATAGCTTGCTGATTACTGGTGCTGAATTTGCACAGTTGTAAGGAACTAGAATTATCTACGTAGACTATTTCAAAAATATTGTCATCGTTGATATATTCGTATAGTGAAATCATCTATATATCGGAAAACATTTCTGAGGGAGTAGCATATATCTCTGCGACATTTTACACGTTTGAGTATATAGTTACGGTCATAAATGTGCATATATATATTATATTCCTAATGTAAAGAACAGCGTCAGTATCCGTGGGAATTCCGATGTGTTGTTTATAAACACAATATCCAAATATGAAATATGTATTGCGAATTAACGCTTCGAGCATATTAATTATATACGTTTTCTTTGCTGCGATACAGTAGTCTGTCATCGCACTTAGTTCTAGTATAGGTCCGATAAATTTTGTATTTAGAAATACAAATTAGCTTCTCATTATTATAGTTAAATGCAGCTTTAATTGTGTAAGACTAGGTATAATCTCGTCGTGCTGTCGTATAGTAAAAGCATAAGTGTTAATTCTGCCGCACTCACCGTTGCTTCTAAGCCCAGATACACATCTACGTAATTATCTAGTCATTGTTATCTATAATCTAAAAAAGAATTTACCTATGTTTATTTATGGAATTGAAATAACGTTACGTTCTGGTTTGTATAAGCTTAACACTGAACATACCTTCAAAAGCTTCTTACTCACAAGTGTTTTACGGGTAATAATAGCGTTAAACTTAATAGGAGACTTATGTACTTCCGATATAATCCGAATGCATGGGACATCTATGTGCTACTTTGTGGGATAAATATCGAATTTATTACAAACCCTGGTAACGTGTTTCAGAACCGCATTTTTGTCTAAATATTTTCATATGTTGCGTTGCCTTGGACTATTGCTTCTAATTCATGTTGTACCTGTTTTATGTAAAATTTCTTACATATAAAAACACAGTTTTGACTAGCCTTATCTACCACAGTGATAGCATATTTGCGTTTTAAGTCAGATAAGCAACTGTTTGTATTTAAATTAACATTGTCCGGCATGACATTTGTGTAACTGCGTGTCTGAAATTTGGTAAGGCTTAAAAGAACGTACGCTGCACATAAGTGGACCCACTTCTATAACCGCATATGGAACATTATTGTTCCTAGTTTTAATTAAGAAAAAATATCTGGAAACATCCTCATGAAAGTAACGCATAAATATGTTCTTATTAAAAATTTTGTTGCAACGATACTTGGACCTATTTCAAAAAGGCAAGGATCATTGACGACATTCAAATCACCACAAATGTGCCCAAAATTATTATCCCTAAAAGGACTGCACCGGCAGTCACATTGTTTACAATAATTTGAGTCAACAATGAGACTGTATGTCTGTAGTTAAAATCCTGGAGCTAACATGTTTATTGTTTTTTAGTCTTCATATCGAAGGTATAAAGACTTTCAATAATTTGTGATCACTTGACCCAAACATTACGCAGGTCGCTTGACTTAAAAGTTTTAAGCAGTGTCATATTCTCTGTACATGAACGTACCACCATGTACAATTTGTTAGTTTTCCTGCTACGAGATTTATTTGTGTTATATATTATATACAGTATTCTATAAGATCAGTAACAATCTCTCTGGTATGTAAATGTGCATCTAAATCTGAGTTTACAATAACCAACTTATCCAAATCCCTGCCATTACAGTTAAACATAACTTTGCAAATAAATAAAGCGTCGTTCTTGCGAAATGCTCTAATACTATATATTTATATACTATACGTTGTGATTATATATTTATATTTCCTAGCCTACGTCCCCTAGGACCCCTTTTTTCTTTTTCTTGTATAATAATGCAAAAAGTCATGGTTTTTTTAATTACGACGACATTATCATTCAGATCATAACGTCTCCTAGTCCAAAGACGAGCAATCCAGTATGTTTCCCGAGAGTTCCTATAACTAGCTATGTCTTCCTGAAATATCAGGATAAAACATTTAGGGTTAGCATCCATGGTGTTGTTGTAATAGAGAACCAAACACATATCTTGAAAATACGATGAAGTAAGTAAAAGTGGGCCTAGTTGTATATGATTACAGGTGATAAAATTTTATTGCACATAATTATTATTAGCTACGTTGGGAATAATGTGACCCTTGGCCGTTGGGGAATGTCCTTAAGTGGAATGTGGTAGGCGACACAGGTGCTGTAAACCAAACCCGCCACGATAGCCTTCCGTAATATGTAGCCTAACCTCATAGGTGTAATAAAGCCCGGTATTCATAAAAAGTCACTTCAACGCTTGTATTGAGTTGCATAGCCGTTATTGCAGACATATACTGGTAGCGTCTCGTTAACAATTCCACAAATAGACGCAATACACCCACGGCCCATAGATTCAACTGGGTGCACTCTCTGTACGGCTCATCGTACAAATTTTATAAAATTTCGGAAAACCTGGAAATTCACACAAATCTACTTTCAACAGAAATATTGTAATAGGTATACATCTGGCCTCTCCACCGAAGGAAAACCATCTCCTAGATTTTGGTGATTGTAATTTTCCAGGTCAAACAATCCATCACTACAATGTATTTTAGGTGACACCAAATATGGTCACTCAACAAAAGCGCCTATAATAAAACCCATTACCAGTGCTTATATTTCAATTATCCATGACGAAATCCAAAGTAAAATGAAGTGCGACCTGTAGAAATAAGCATTTTCAGTAAGTAAATCATAAAATTTGTGCAACATAAACAACGATATACATGTTGTGAATGCATGAAACACTCGAGAAAATAATACTACAAGAACCCGCAACTGACCTGAGGAACACGGTATTCCCCCAGCTAACCTGGGGAAAATTCCCTCTGGTATTGGCAGTTTTATCTGGTTTGGAGCTGGGGCCAATTAGTTCAAACCCAACCCCCACGTAAAATATTATTCCTATGCAGAGGCCATTAATTAACAAAGCTGTTAAAGTACTTAATAAAGGGTTCCCGCGGAATTCAGGTTATCATTTTCCCTGTCTCCAGAGCCAAAATCCCTAGTTCAAACTGAGATTAAATCGGGGTTTACGACTATGAGGAACCACTATAAGAGCACTCGGTTGCCAGAGGTACGTACTGAATTCTTGAGCATAATTATGTAACACGCCCAATTTAAGGCGAATTTTACGGCGAATAAACCGCGATTTCTGATTTTCAGTTAAATTTATATAATTAATATCAACATTTTGATGTTCGGAGATGCATGAGCTGAAGTGTTAAAACCGGTTCCAGGAATAAATGGAACCTAAAACAAAAAAATGAAACTGAGTTAGACCGTGAATTTCTCCTAAAAATGCTAGTTCAATTTTATTTTAGAATTCACAACTTTTTCACTGTTGCAAAATGACAAAATTCCTTGTTTTTCCTGTTGCGCGGGAATCCTGTTAATACTATACGACCGCACCCATCCGATCATCAGTATCTTAAGCCCCATAAAGTGTTCAGAAAATATCGTAGCACAAAAATATGTGTGAGCAGTCATTATACAGGTGCCGCGTAGTTCTCACACCACAAAAGAACATAAGTTTGAATAATCAAATAATCAAAAGCTCACTAAGTAGTAAATGTTAGCCCTATTTGATAGAAGTGTATGTAGACGTTCAAGTTTCCCGAAGCTAGATTACGCTAACATAGCGCAATGTAAGAGCTTGTGAAGCTTTGATGTATCCTTGAAAGAACTGAAGACCCTAGCATCAAGACATTTTGCTAATACTGCCTTCTCCAAAGCGGGGGCTTGAGATTCTTCGGTCACCTTTGGCAAATTTTTGAGGTCCCTCTTGTAAAACGCCCATATTTTTTACAGATATTCTGCTTTTCTTCAGCAAAAACATCCCCCAATTTAAATACAATCTTGACAAAATTTTAACTGAAATCCCTTGCTGGAGTTAAAAATTTGATTATGTACTAATTGGGAGAAACGTTGCTTTTAAACTATTGGAGACGTGTTTGCACCGTGTCTGAAACCATTTATTAACAATTTAAACAAAACATCAAATTATGAGTTCTTACATTTCGAAGCCGGTGGCCCCTCGTTTCAATTCTCGCCTTCAGTATATTCCCGTCTAGAAAAATCCAGTGCCCTCAAGTTCCTAACAATGGGGTCCCGGTTCAAGCGTCCAAGTAAAACTGTCAGCGAACAAACAAACCTGTGCGGGCTTTCCTACGAAATGGGGTAAGGGGGCATAGGTATATCGGCCTCCCCAGCTATTTTTCGGCTTCCATCTAGTTCTGCCCCAGGCATTTTTTGCACGGCTAAAAAATTCTCTCCGCGAGGCAAATAAAATATGGGGCTTTTTCTTATGGGACTCAAAAAATCCGTGAATGTGCCCTGTGGGGCTAAAACATAAAAATTGCCATCAGTCGATATGTTTTCACTTTATAATAAGCATTATTACTGCATATTTACTGTAAATCCTTTATTTACGCTATTTTCGTGTTTTTCAATGCCCTAGTCTAGCTGAGTGGTCCCCGCGGTTGTACCTGGGGAAACCGAATTTATCGACCCATGTGCTTCGGTTCTCCCAGCTACTTTAGTAGGTATTTTGGGCGGTAATTTTGGAAAGTCAGGTGTGAAACATATTATACTAATTAGTATGGTATATACATATGGCTAAACCAAAGTGGGGGCCCCAGCATTTTCGCCTGCCCCCCGGCAAAACGGAGGTACCGCCGGCTCCTACCCCCTGGCAAAAATTCGGGTACCCCCCGGCTCAAAGCGCCCTGTTGAGAAAAATTAACGTCTAAACGCGACAAAATCCGGCAAAAAATTGGACTCCCGACAAAATCCGGCACCCTCCGGCTCAGGCCCCCGGCTATAATTTCCGAGGTTTGGACTAGGCAGTACATGCATGGATGGTAATTGTCATATGAAGCAGTGGTTAGAAGCAGAAGAAGATCTCATAATCATGACGCTGCGTGTTAGAAACCTCTTGTGCTCATATTCTTGGGCAACAAGCTACAGACACGTTGCTCCAGGGTACCCAATGAGCTTTCTCGGAAAGCAAACAGAGTTTCTGTGATGCAACTAATATCCTTCACGGCTTGTCTTCGGCATCTCTGGCTGCGATTGCCACAAAACGGGAGACCAGCATACATATATACCAAATATATATAACCTTTAATACCTCTAATAATATCTGCAGGCATATTGAACTGAAACAGAGAGTATTCTGATTTTAATTTAGATTCATAGATTATGTTATTCTGCCTTATTAAAAGATTTTGACGTTGAGAACAAAATGTGAATGTCAATACTTGAAGGACCTTCCAATCCATTATATGTTTTATTGCAGATTAAATGTTCGTGATGTGACCATCTAATAGCGTATTCGCGTTACATTGATGTCACTGTGGCTCACAAGGACATATATTCGTAATCCCGTGGACATAGCAAACAGTGCTGATGCATGCTACATCTTACAAAATACTGACCTTAAATTTTCACCGGAATAAGAAGTGTTTCGCTAAAATGGTTCTGTGCAAAGCTTATTTTTAAAGTCATTCTCAAAATAAGTTAAACGTACCTGGGTTACCAATGACACAAGCGTTTGCTCCACAGAGCGAGTTCGTATCTCCAAATTACGAGGATCTAGTCGAGGATTAGGGACAGGCATCATTTCCTATAAAACTCATTGCAATCTGAAATCATTATGCACCAATATCAGATATAACAATGCTAACTACTATACCAGACTTAAACACATAAATAACATAAGTTTTTCAGCTGTACATTACAAGCATTGGAAGATTTTATCTCAACATGAACTTACGTGCGAACTTATGTTATAGGTATTTCTTACCGCTAATAATTTATTTTTCATTATATGTTTTGTCGCACCCATTTACCACAACAGTTAAATTCCTTATTCCCCACCCGGCACTAGGTTGGTCTTAGTTTCTCGCTTTATTTCCAACAGTCTTACGTTACTAAACAACTCCAACGGGGAAACACCTGTGTTCGCACTTACCAGTCCCTTTCTTTATTCCTTTTGTCCTTACGGCTCCCACGTTTGCTTCTTTCTCCAGAACTCAATGTCACAGTATAACTAACATGAAGCTCACACAAAAAACAGACAAGTTATACGTTCCGAGTTTCAATGTGTGTCTACATAGGAAAAGATGTAAGATTCCCTGTCATCGGACAGCACGTATCCTTCTCAAAATATTTTAATTGGTCATACGTTCCCATTTAAATTTGACACAACTGATTCTTCGTAAGCACACAACAATAAACTAGACAATCTAGAATATGTTTCAGTTTACAACCTAGTTTCGTAATTCCAGCAATAAAAATTTTAAAACCCATTTTACATAATCCAACAATATGATAACCATTGTAATAACGCGTTACATTTGAATTTTTTACGCCTTTAAACCTAGGACGCAGAGAACCAATATCAGCTCTGACCCCTAACACTGAGGGAGGCCGTAACTAGGGTTCAATAGAACGACTTATGCAAATATAGAAATTTTCTGCAAACATCGGGCATAATTTTAGTAAAAATTGGGAAAGTCAGCAAAATTTAGCATAAATTGGGTAAAGTCGAAAACAATTGGCAAAATTAAGGTAATTAGCCAAAATTGGGAAAAACTGAAAAAAAGCGGGAAGCAATAATTTATGGAGGTCAATAATGCATATTTTAGAGGTAGGAGAGATTTCCTTCCAGGGCAGGGGTCTCACAGGGCAAATGAGAGATCAGGTCTCTCCTTCCTCCTACAAAAATCCTATTCTGGTACTTAGAACTTTACGCGTATTAAAAAGTGTCCCCAAGATATATTTTCATTGCTTATGGAAATATGGCGGATTTCGTGTATTTAGGGCGTCACGGACCCGTTATATAACCAAGTATAACGTAATTATAGAACCCATTAAACCCAGTATAATAATAAATAACACGTCATGTAAACCTATTCGGTCATCATAATTAGCCCATTATCACCATATCAATTTATTGTTTCTAGAGATAAAACCGTTCTAGTGTATTTCTGATCTCTCGAGCCTACTTTAACACTCATTTTTACCTAATCGCACAAATAGGACGCTACGTAATAACTCGTACCCTGCAGACAGCCATAGACAGATTTATTCGCTCCACACAATAAAACCGTTACCATCCCTATAAGTGTGTCAGTTATGGAGAAACGGCCCTTTTCATGTATATACATTACTTTGAATCTTACAGACTCTTTTAATAACCCCTTTAGATCCAATTCCTGAAGCAAGGGTATTCTTCAGCCAATAAACAGTGTTACAGAGCTTTAATTGTTCTACAACATGTACGTTGGTTAGCAGCCGCTGTCATGATACTGCCAACAACTTGTTTTGCGGGACCATTGCGGCCCTACAGAGCCCCTTCGGCCCAATTTTACAGATGAAAATAGTTGTAATCCTTTAAATGCACAAGTAGTGATTACAAGCTTTCGTTTGAGTTGTGGCGTGAAACTATCAGACGATGCAAATTTGAATTGTTGATGCCACAACAAACAATTATCTGATGCATACACATTATGCATATATACTAGTGAAGCTCGCTTGCGAGCCAGAATTCGAGTGGTGAGAGTCGTTTTTGTTTTTTTTAATTTTGATTTGTTCTTGGATTATCCGTATATATTTCTGAAATCGATC
This sequence comes from Trileptium ribeirensis, assembly GCA_030248225.1. NCBI lineage: Eukaryota > Metazoa > Nematoda > Enoplea > Enoplida > Thoracostomopsidae > Trileptium > Trileptium ribeirensis. Next base: position 9,748 of record JASANE010003807.1, read on the forward strand.
CTTGGTGCTATAGCTTGTTATTTAGAATAGTAATTTAATGACGAAAAAACCTGTAGTTCACGTGTCGCTTGCATAAATATGCTCATGAATCTATCCCAACATGATCTACCGTGTTTTTGACAACGTTGGTAATATTTTGGTTGGTTTAACCAATTACTTCATAAATGAATTTCCATTTAGACTATTGTTAAACACACTGTTGGCCGACCCGAGCCGTTTACATTTGAGTTGCGTTCGCTGACCACTGAGCTACGATGACGCTGTTACTCCGATGCTTAATGCTCCTCAAACCGGTAGTGAACAGCGATATGCACCTAAACGTACGCTACACAACGAACTACGTTAATGCAATCAGTTGTATTAGGTAGCACAACAGCAATTACATTATGGTTAAAAAATTTCTGTATTTTGTGCTAGAATATCATATGTACCAGGAAATATTTAACAATCTGGCAACGAATAGTTTTGAGGATCATTTGTAGTTCGAACTAAAATGTTTACCTTATGCCTTGACTCATGACTTACATAGATTTTAACAACGGTACCCTGTTACGTTGCGTATTTTCTTGGGTTGGCGTAATTTCTAAATTCAAATAACCAACCTCAGATACTAAAACTTCCACTTTCCGTTTGAAATTAGGTATTTAGCTATGGTTGTCTAGACTTAACATGCAGTCTAGCACTTTGCCAACCCCAGTTCTCTGGCTTGCAGTTGGGTTCTAGCGATTCCGTGGCATCCCATCGAGATTCCCAAGATTCTGAACAAATTAGTAACTATAACATGAAATGGTACTCACTATAAATTAAGAACTGTTCACTAAAATAGGCTTAGTGTTAGTTACACAGCCTTGGTTAAGTATTGGTGCTAAAACACCTTATCGAAAAACAATGTTTGTTTATGCCTCAAATACTTAATACATTATAAAATATATACAGTCTTTGAAATTTTAGGATACGGTTGTCCAAACCGCATAACTGATTATCCCGTATATATCCCACAATTTTTCCCAGGATATCCAGACATGGTAAAACATATCCCAGCCCATCGGTAATATGAATATGTGTAATATGAGATATTCTGTGTAATAACAATATAATTTTACGTATATATGTATTATTTATTGTATATTTATTTTTTCACTCATAATTTTTGACACTGTTATTTTATGTTGTTTTCATAGGACTAGGAGTTGGTAGGAGATTTTTGGTTATGACAGCTATCGGTAATTAAAAGGGGACCGGATTCGTCACCGGAAGATTGTGTGGTCCGGGGTGTGGCCAGTAGTATTCCGGTGGGACGTTGAGTTGGCGTGTGTTTTTCTTTGCGTGGTCAAAATCTGATACCCTATATTTCGCGTTGCAGCGTGCATCTTGGTCAGCTCGATCACTCCGATTCAAATACTTGAGTATCAAACGCGTAGGAAATAATGTTTATTATAACACCGGGTAAAACAAGGCACGATAAATGAGCACCTAGGACCCGTAGGCTGTGACAAGCTTCAGCTCTCTGAGCAATTAGAGTTCATCCGTAGGTTGCTATGCACCGTGCTATTCTTTAGTACCGAGAATCTGATCGACCACACTCTTTAAATACACGGGATACTTTCGACTACCTCTAGATATTGCCACTGCTCGGCACTAGGACACTCAACTATTTCAACCCTAGATCCTATTAGTTCCAGTTAGATTATGTGCAAATCTTGTACGCCTCTTTTGAGGTTTATGCGACCGCCCGCGAATGGCTGAAGACGCACGTTTGTCTAAGTATCTGAACCTAGGACATATATTTACGCTAATGCAATCCTTATTTAAGGGATAGGGTTTGAGCTAACACCAGTTACTTTTACGTTAACTGTTACTTTACTGAAGCTCTTGTGAGCTCATACAACCGGCCCCCGAATGGTTGACGCGATTGCAGGGTTAATTGATTACCTTAACCTGAGCCTTAGATTTGCGCTAAGTGCCGGTTATATTATGTTTGTAGTCGCCCCCGAATGGCTGGCTGGCTACTTATGTAAACTAAATAGTAGCGGTTGACTACTATCTAGTTGGAAGTTTTGCTCAATCCCTAGGTCCCCGAATGGCTGACCAACTGGCTGGTTATTAGGTATAGTGTTCTGGAGATTTTGGCCGTCCGAATCTACTACCCTTAATCGTGCGGTTTTCTCCAGACTAACACTACTTGCTGAGCTGTCCGAATGGCTACCGCACCCAACAAGCAATACTACTACGTATACCCGGACCCACCTATTCTACTAAGGTAATATAGTTAATGCAAAGTCGCCCTTAATACCTGTATTTTATAGAACCTACGATTTTATTTGGAAAAACTAGTATTACTATGATAATTAGTATTCTTTTTTGGTTACCTAATTGTGAAGCGAGTCGCTGACTAAAGCCAATTATACTACTTCGAATCAATAAAATTACGCACCCAGTTCGTAAATGTTTCTAGATTCTGTTCGGAAAGCCGAGTATAGGCCTTTCCTACAAACATTAGCAATGCATCGGAAAGCCGAGTGTAGGCCTTTCTTTAGCTCGATCTCTCTTTGTAAATAATCTGCAACTCTCCGCAATATAGTTATGCTGCCCGCAATTCTATGCATAACTGTACCTTCGAACCAAAAGGAATGATTAGAAAGCAATAAAATCATCCGCCGTAATATCCTTAGTACTTTGATTATATGTAACATTAATCCAGCATCAAACACAAATGGCCGCCGCTATTAGAATAGTATGATGACACCACAATATTAACAAAGTCACCTTTTTTAATCCTAGCACAAATTAAAACAACAGTTAATATGTAACATCATCAAATACTGTTGTTAAGCTACTACGGCTGTTTCTACAATGCTCAAATCCAGAACTAAAATAAAACTAAAACAATATCTCCAAAATAGGTTACCTAGGCCGAAAAACAAACGCAAAAATATGCAAATTAGGTAAGTTTATTTTCAGAAAAAAAACTTTTATGATAAGATTTTAAGGGACCGCTAAATCGGAGAAAAACTGAATTTTAAGGGTTTTGGACCCTGGTAGCCTAGCGGACCCCAGAGTTATTTTGTTTGGTTTTGAATGGGGTGGGATTGGATTAATAATTTCTTATGACGGCTATCGGTTATTATTATAGGGGAACGGGAATCGTCACCAGAAGATGTGGCGTTGAGATAGTGTTCGTGTTCTTTCCTTGGCGCGTGCCTTTTCTTTATCGAACGGTATTCCGTTAGTGCTGCGGCGTGACTAACTCGATTAGTTTTGCTTTTAAGATAGTTACTCAACAAAACCGTTGATAAAATGTCTATTCAAAGTTAGTACAAATACGTAAAGCACCAATCTTTAGCACCGTAATTGAATTAAGCCACGAAATGTATCGATATCTGTCTATTTTGACTCCTGATAACTTCAGTACTTTCGACCTTTATAACACCTCCTTCACACAATTAGTTTGATCTACCCTTTAGACTACGACACTGATTTTGTTTAACACCGTTTTGCTTTTTGATTTCCTAACTCAGATGTTTGAGCGCACTATTATTCTAAGTAGTTATCTGGTAGGTTAAGACTAGTCACGTTTTCCTGCTGCAAGGTTCGTATGTATGAGGTTTCTAGACGGCTAACCCCGCATGTTTATTTAATTACCTTAACTTCTTCCTTAGATTTACGCTAATACGTTCCTTAAAGCCAACAGTATCCGGACGACTTACTGAAGGATAATACTACTCTGGTTAAGACTCTTGTGAGTTTGTACGTAGGCCTCCGGACGGCTGATCCAGCACGTTTATTTAATTCCGTACCTTAGCCTAGTGTCTTAGAATTACGCTAATTATGTGCCAGTTATATTAATGTTCCCGTTTCCGGACGGTTGACGGACCCGCTATAACTAATTAGTAACGGCGACTACTCTCTAGTTCCCACAAATCTATTCGGTCAGTTGGCCGGACCAACCGCCCGCGTCGAATCGTCCCCAATTAATTTGGTCACCCGAGTCACGAACTCGCCCTTGGTATACTCACGTACTTCTTCCCCTATTAACTCCACGAGGTTTACTCAATCTACGGGTTATTTGCTTTGGAACCACTATGGCAGGACCGTTATGACCGTGCTCAACTATGCCACTCTAACCTTCTTATTGCTTTTACAAGGAATGATAATATTAATTTTAAGCTGGTTAAATATTAACGTAATTATTTGTGTAGTTTTGGAAAAAACTCAACATGAATCCTTTAGCCAAAATAATGAAACCAAGAAATTCAAATATCACTGTTTCCTTTAAGATGACCAGCGTAATTCTCTAAGCACTGTGGTTCAAAACCATAAACATCGCACCATACTTCTGGGCTCTCCAAATTGGGGGAGGGGGTTTGGGGGCTGACATTTTTCGGTTCCCCCTGGTTCAGAACTGGTGCCCCCCGGCTCATGCCCCTGGCAAAATTTTGGGCTCCCCCGGTTCACCGCCTGTTGGAAATTTTTTTGTTTCCAATCGGTTTAAAATTTGATCAAAATTGTACTAAAATTCAGTTCTGAAGTAAAAAATTTCGTAAATTTTGTCAAAATTTGCTTCAAAATCGCTTTTTCTCTCCATCAAAAGCTTTTTGGCTGTGTTTCTGACACGATTTTTAACCGTTTTTCTCTTGGAAAAAAGCCCTCTGTCAAAATCGGGCGCCCCCCGGATCGGAACCACGGGGGCCCCCTGGCAAAATTTTCAGCGAATGGAGAGCTCAGTACTTAAAAACGGCTAGAGTAATACCAAATCGCAGTATTCACGCATATACTCAAAAAGAAACCATAATAAATGATAAACCCATCGAATCCAATTAGCTAGGTAAGCAGTTAAAACAAAAAGACAAGAAAATATCGATAATGTGTTATACAACAGCATAGTTCTTTATGCTAATCCATATAACAACAGGGCCTCGAAAACCGACGACACGTAATTCTTTTTACCTGTAAAACCTACAACTTCGTGTGATCAGAGACGTAACACTTCCGCGGTCGATCACTCTAACTCTAAACTCGACCAAGCGTCATTTGCAACTGAACAAAAGCAACAAAAACGAAACTAACACGTTACTAATAAAATTAATGCTAATTATGCAAATTAGCATTAAAAGAAAAGAAAAGAAAAGAACGAAAACAAGGGAACAGAAAAGAAAACCAGGGGAGAGAAGATTATAATATAGAAATTGATGACCAACCTGGGCTTGTAGGAATTTTTAGGGTTTGGGGGAGGTTTTGGCCCGGGATTTTCCCTGTAGCCTAGTAGATGCCCAACACCTGTTATATTTTATGCCTTGTATGGAGGTAGGGTATTTTTATCATGACGACTATCGGATTATAAAATGGGGAGGGATTCGTCACTCGAAGACGTGGTGGTTTGTACGCGTGGCCAGTAGTATGCCGGTGAGAATAAATGTATTTTCTTGCTGCGCGTTCTTCTATCTCTGTGTACTTTAATCCGTTTGGCGTTACAGCATGGCTGCTCCCATTAGCTCGAGATACAGTTCCGATATAAACTCAAAACAGCCACAGTTAGAATGTTTATTCAAAATTAGTATAATACGTCAGCAATTGGTTATATATACATCAATTTGACTTAAGCCACCTTAGACACCACTATGTAAGCCACTTATGCCTTACTCGTTTCGAATGCTTTTAGCCACTCGTTTCGGAAAAGCACAGCTATGATTTCACTAGATTCGGCTTCGTTTCACGTCAATTTTGCCCCGAGCTGATTTTGACTGGTGTTTGACTTGTTTCAAATCGAATTTTATTTAAACCAGTTTGAGTTTGGTTTACTCGGGTTACTTTATTTTTCATAATCGATTGTTGTTGGTGTTGTTCTCGTATTTGTTGAATTTCGACTTTTCCTTGATCGCCGGTCGTAGTTGTTGCTTGTACTTGTTCCGAGTTATTGTTGCTCGGCGGTGTTGTATATATTTGACCCATATTGAAGGATCCATGATATTCTACACCTTGTATTACGATTTTTTCTCGATAGTCATTCTGGCTTTTTTCTTGCAATTGTTCTTGTCGAATATCGTTATTTTATCGGACTATTGTTATTTCGTCGTCATCAGTATTTTGTGATTCCCGTTCTCGGCTGTGTCAACGGAATTTCAGGTTAGTTCAGATCTATGCTTTGGCATAGTTGTTGTAATTCTTTCGTTAAAGTTGCATGTCTCGCTATGAATTGTAATTATTTTTCTTTTTTTAATTTTTGTATCGTTTCCCAGATTTCTTTTTCCGGATCTTTCATGTTTGGAAACAACTCTTCTATACTTGGTTGTTCTTGGAACGTATCAGTATACGTTTTTGTAAGTTTTCCTTTTAGTCTTGTTGTTCCGTTCTTTTCGGTTTCGGTGTATTTGTATCGAACTCCCGCATTATTTCCTCAAGTTCCTTTGCCGTATTATTCGGTATTTGGTCCGCACTACCGGTATTCGTTGGTTTAGTTGTCGGTTCTTTTTGTACATTTGTTCCAGGTTCTTTGGAGTGACATTTCTAATACTTTTGAATTTTAGGGTAGGCTTACGTAAATCGTCCTGATTATGAGCTTTAGTAATTGCTACTGCAATATAGATAATTTCTATTTTGGCTTATGCCTTATTTGGGATTAGGGTCAATTTTAATTTTTGAGAAAAATACAGCCAATTTTATTTTATTACAATTGTTTCCCACTTTTACACGACATCGTGGTCAGCATGTTATATTTTATGATTTGAATGGGGTAGGGTTGGTCAGGGATATTTTTATTATGACGGCTATCGGATTATAAAATGGGGAGAGATTCGTCACTCGAAGATATAGTGGTTCGTACGCGTGGCCAGTAGTACGCTGGTGGGAATAATTAAATGTCTTTTCTTGGCGCGCGTTCTTCTATCTCTGTGTACTTTAATCGGTTTGGCGTTGCGGCGTGACTACTTCGATTAGCTCGACATACAGTTCCGGTATTAACTCAAAACAGCCACAGTTAGAATATTTATTCAAAATTAGTAATCGGTTATACGTCAGCAATTGGTTATACGCCAATTTGACTTAAACCACCTTATACACCATTATGTAAGCCACGTATGCCTTACTCGTTTCGAATGTTTTTAACCATTCGTTTCGGAAAAGCACCGCCATGATTTCACTAGATTCGGCTTCGTTTCACGTCAATTTTGATTGAATGAGCCTTGGTTTTATTTATTTCGCGAACTCAGGATTGAGCGCACTATTAGGTATTTTGAATAATTATTTGCTACTTGACGTTAGGATAGGTATATATTAGTTAATCCCTCTTTTGAGGTTTGTACGAAGCCTCCTGGACGGCTAGACCCGCACGTTTATTTAAGTATCTTAACCTTTTCCTTAGATTTACACTAACAGTTTTCTTATGTTTTCCTCTTGTGACGTTCGTACGTAGCCTTCCGGACGGCTAGACCCGTACGTTTATTTGAATAGCTTATCCTTTGCCTTAGGTTAACGCTATTAATTTCCTTAGAGCCAACAGTATCCGGACGATTTACTGAAGGATCCTAATAAATAACTATTAATTGCCCTTGTGGGTTTGTACGAAGCCTTCCGAAAGGCTAGACCCGTACGTTTATTTGATTACCTTATCCCAGGGTCTTAGATTTACGGCATACTTGTGGTTATTTTACGTTCATGCTTCCGGGCGACTAGCAAGGCCCGATCTTTGACTAGTTAGTGGTTATGTTTTAGGGTTACGCTCGTGCTCGCTCAGTTTTGTTTGGGAATGATAATAAAAATAATATAAATTATTAGAGTAGTAAGTACCTATTTGTGTAGTGACGTGGTAACTCAACATTTATGTTGGCAAGGAATTTTTGATTCACGCGATTGATCCAAATATCTTTTTCAAAGACAAGCCAGTAATGATTATTCGTATGCCAGTAATCGTGAACAAAAATCAGAGAAAACAGTGCTAAAGCATCACCCAATTCGACCAAAGCTCAGCTCAAACTGAATTGAAAACAGAAAAATAAAGCTAACACATGTTAGCTAATAACGAAGATTAGTGCTAATTATGCACATTAGCACTAAAAGAACAAAACTCGAAAACAAGGAAAAAGATAACCCAAAAAGGGAGGGATATAATAAGTAAATTGGTAACCATCCCGACATTTTTAGGTGTTTTTGGGGATTTGGGGAGGGTTTAGACGGGAAACCTCCTCGTAGCTTGGCAGACCCCCACAACACCGACAAACACGGCCAACGACAAAGGTACTCCTAGCAGTAGAGGCGTAGCTAAGTAATTTCCCGGATCACCAAAAAGAATAATACGTTGGGAATAATGTGACCCTTGGCCGTTGGGGAATGTCCTTAAGTGGAATGTGGTAGGCGACACAGGTGCTGTAAACCAAACCCGCCACGATAGCCTTCCGTAATATGTAGCCTAACCTCATAGGTGTAATAAAGCCCGGTATTCATAAAAAGTCACTTCAACGCTTGTATTGAGTTGCATAGCCGTTATTGCAGACATATACTGGTAGCGTTTTGTTAACAATTCCACAAATAGACGCAATACACCCACGGCCCATAGATTCAACTGGGTGCACTCTCTGTACGGCTCATCGTACAAATTTTATAAAATTTCGTAAAACCTGGAAATTCACACAAATCTACTTTCAACAGAAATATTGTAATAGGTATACATCTGGCCTCTCCACCGAAGGAAAACCATCTCCTAGATTTTGGTGATTGTAATTTTCCAGGTCAAACAATCCATCACTACAATGTATTTTAGGTGACACCAAATATGGTCACTCAACAAAAGCGCCTATAATAAAACCCATTACCAGTGCTTATATTTCAATTATCCATGACGAAATCCAAAGTAAAATGAAGTGCGACCTGTAGAAATAAGCATTTTCAGTAAGTAAATCATAAAATTTGTGCAACATAAACAACGATATACATGTTGTGAATGCATGAAACACTCGAGAAAATAATACTACAAGAACCCGCAACTGACCTGAGGAACACGGTATTCCCCCAGCTAACCTGGGGAAAATTCCCTCTGGTATTGGCAGTTTTATCTGGTTTGGAGCTGGGAGCCAATTAGTTCAAACCCAACCCCCACGTAAAATATTATTCCTATGCAGAGGCCATTAATTAACAAAGCTGTTAAAGTACTTAATAAAGGGTTCCCGTGGAATTCAGGTTATCATTTTCCCTGTCTCCAGAGCCAAAATCCCTAGTTCAAACTGAGATTAAATCGGAGTTTACGACTATGAGGAACCACTATAAGAGCACTCGGTTGCCAGAGGTACGTACTGAATTCTTGAGCATAATTATGTAACACGCCCAATTTAAGGCGAATTTTACGGCGAATAAACCGCGATTTCTGATTTTCAGTTAAATTTATATAATTAATATCAACATTTTGATGTTCGGAGATGCATGAGCTGAAGCGTTAAAACCGGTTCCAGGAATAAATGGAACCTAAAACAAAAAAATGAAACTGAGTTAGACCGTGAATTTCTCCTAAAAATGCTAGTTCAATTTTATTTTAGAATTCACAACTTTTTCACTGTTGCAAAATGACAAAATTCCTTGTTTTTCCTGTTGCGCGGGAATCCTGTTAATACTAGACGACCGCACCCATCCGATCATCAGTATTTTAAGCCTCATAAAGTGTTTAGAAAATATCGTAGCACAAAAATATGTGTGAGCAGTCATTATACAGGTGCCGCGTAGTTCTCACACCACAAAAGAACATAAGTTTGAATAATCAAATAATCAAAAGCTCACTAAGTAATAAATGTTGTAAAATGTCTATTCAAAGTTAGTACAAGTACGTAAAGCACCAATCTTTAGCACCGTAATTGAATTAAGCCACGAAATGTATCGATATCTGTCTATTTTGACTCCTGATAACTTCAGTACTTTCGACCCTTATAACACCTCCTTCACACAATTAGTTTGATCTACCCTTTAGACTACGACACTGATTTTGTTTAACACCGTTTTGCTTTTTGATTTCCTAACTCAGATGTTTGAGCGCACTATTATTCTAAGTAGTTATCTGGTAGGTTAAGACTAGTCACGTTTTCCTGCTGCAAGGTTCGTATGTATGAGGTTTCTAGACGGCTAACTTCGCATGTTTATTTAATTACCTTAACTTCTTCCTTAGATTTACGCTAATACGTTCCTTAAAGCCAACAGTATCCGGACGACTTACTGAAGGATAATACTGTCAACTTTTGGGCAGGTCTAACCTTGTATTTCCCTCCCTCTTAGACCATATTACATAGATTTCGACCTAATTACTAACATCTTACCAATATTCAATATCCTTCCCTGGGGGATATCTGTTCTCCCACAGGGGTGACTCCTATATTTATTCCCGAGGGTGAGAAAACTATCTAAATTTTATATTCCGTTTCTTATTTCTCATCCTTTACCCCCATATGTTACCCCTTAAAACTGACTCAACATCCATCAATTTACAAATTTCTTTATTTTTATTTAAATAACCCATTAAAAGGTCATACCTAAAAGGGTGCCGAAGGCACTAATCCTATTCATACCTAAATTCTAAATTTTTATCCCATAGTAATTTACTTTTTAGTGCAACCAATGGTCTAAGCCTGATTAGGTTGCAGTGCGTAATTGCTTTAACTGTGGTTTATTTTAATGTATATACGTTCACACGGCCTACTCATCTTATTGTATTGTACCAAGCGTTGGAAAATGCTGTTTGTGGTGGTCTTCCGACTACAATTCAAGCGGACCCCACTCGTTCTACATATGTTGGTGAACGTTTTCGATTACCGGTACGAAGTGAAGCGGTAGTGAAGGAACCGGTGTATGAACACACGCAATCTCGTTATCGGGATTGGGTTGGCGAAATTCAACAGGAAACTCGGCGACCAGTTCCGGATATCAGACCTACTGAATTGGATATCTTGCGTACTACTATGCAGGAGGAAGACGATCGACGGCGGCGAGGTCCAGCACTTTCGCAGGCCAACCCGATGGAACAAAGAACATCTACCGCGAATGCACCTGGTATCTTGTCCGTTCGAGAACCTGCTGCACAAGAACAATTACGAACGCAACTGCACAGTGGAACCGATGCGAATGTCACGGGTCGAGCTTCAGCTTGGTCAACATTTTCTGGTATGCCAGAAATACCAGCGTATGTGCTGCGACATCCATGGGAAAAATTCAAAGGTGATGATTTTCCTGGCTGGTTAGAAGGTTTCGAACGAACATTGCGTAGTTTCCATGTGCGATTGGATACGCATAAGGTAACGTTATTTACCTTAGCAAATGCCTGGAGAATCAGCTAGATACGTTCTTCGAGCGGTTGAGTCGACGCTACCGGAACCAGCGTATTACGAAGATTATGTGCGGGGTTTTCTTCGTCACTACGATCTTTTGAAATCTTTTGGCGACCGGCTGAACGATTTCAAAGCCAGTATGGTGCAAGGCCGGAGTGAAACTATTATGGCGTTTAAAGCAAGATTGCAAGCCACGTGGTTACGAAAATTCAGTCTGATTGAGCAACAGCACAACTATTCGGAATGTTTCTTCACGTTCCTTAAAGGCTTACTTCAGGGGATTGGAGCAGATATACAAACTCGATGTGGAGATCGACATGATGTGGAGGAAGCTGCTCGAATTGCAGTGGAACGCTATGATTTTTTACGACGTTGTGATACGCCTTTCCGTGAGGAGGGCATGAATGGAAATGTTCGATCGGGAATTTTGCGAAAAACGGTCCGGATGAAGGATGTTTACGCAGCTGAAATGGAAATCGCTGCCGATCCGCAGGATAGCGACAATGAGAATCCACAAGTAGCGGTAGCACAGACAGTCACGCGTAGTGGATTTGTGCCTCGTGCTACTGCGGCTCCAGTTCGTTCGACAGGCGTATCGACGTTTCCGGTCACTACCCAGTCAACAACTGTGAACGAAACGAGGGTGAAGAGCACTGCAGCTGAGAATCATGAATCATCTACGACGGAATTGCAACAAATGATGAAACAATTTCTGGAGCAGATGAAATTGCAAACAACACCGAGGGCTAATGCGATATCGGAGAGTACAGCTGCACGGAGACAGTGGATTAGTGAACGTAATGGTAACGTTGCTTCGGAAGGAATACGACGACCACAACGCATTGGAGGCGGTACTCTGTTGAGTACGGGAACCAATTTGCGCGTTAATCCATTGGTGAATACGCGACGACGGTGTTTTGCCTGTACTGGTTTTGGTCATATTTCGACTAATTGTCCTTCGTTACCGACAACAACGGCAGGGCAGGCTACGGATCCAAATCGATCTGGAGTTTCGACAGATCGATCCGTTCCACATGTAGCGGAAATCGCAGAGTGGATGGATGCGGTAGACGTAGATGAGGAAGCAAATGTGGAATCTACGGGAACAAACACCGATGACGAAGTGGTTTGGGATTTCGGTCTTATCGAAGCCGATATTTTCCATGTTGGGAATAATTACCAAGCGAATTCGTTGGAATCCAGCGATGATCATCGGATCGTTATTGCGCAGCCGCTGGAAGAGCGACGGCAAACTGGACGAGTCTTTATCGATGTAGTGTTGGATGGCGTCATTGCTCGGGCATTTGTCGATACCGGCGCAGACGTTAGCTTAGTAAAAACGAGAAAACACAAAAGTCTGGAACGCCGGGCGACGAAACAGCGGGGCAAAGGAGCCCCCGCCAAAAAAAAAAAAGGGGAACTACACACGGAGGAAAACAAAAAACAACCCACGATGTTTTCTCTAACGCCAGGACATCCCCTTTCTTTTTAAATAAAGAAGAAAAAAAAGATAATCCATTTACTTTGAATCATCGAACAATAAAAGGATACAAACGCTCACCCGGGACCCACCCCCCCACCGCAGGGATACCGAAGGAGGCACTGGAGTACGTGGAATTTCAAGGCTGATGACTATCAAAAAGTGGACCGAAATTGCGGATTTACAGCAATTCAGCAAGAGGTTGATGGACGAACAGCGTCAGTATTGGAAATACAGGCGGATCCCCAGGTTTTCCGTCTGGCACCCAGGTTGTAATGGAAGCAATAGAAGATGGCGCGGCCATTTTCCAAATGGTGCTGGTCGCGAGATCTGTAGGAGTTGTCCAATCTAGTGGTCAACTCTGGGTGCCTATCGTCAATACCACTAATTCAACATTAATTGTTCCAAAAGGACTCATTTGTGTTAGAATCGAGCCTATAGCCAACTACCATATTTATCCTCCGGACGAGGAAATAAAAGAAATCGGTCAACTCCAAACTAGCGACACGGAGTTGGGCCTATGCTTACGCCAAAGCAGCGGCATTGGATGAATCCGGAGCAGTTACGGCAATATCTCATAACTCAAAATAGCTGCAAGGATCAACTGGAACCAATACCTGGTGTTGATTTATCGTCATCAGTATTGGATGATGTGGAAAAACGCTATCTGCAACTACTAATGGATGAACATCGTGATATTTTTGCTAAGTCGAATGAAGAACTTGGTGATTGCAGTGTTGCGTTGCATACAATCAACACGGGTTCTGCGCCACCTATTCGGCAAAAAGCATATCCTGCGCCGCATGCGATGCGACAGGAAATTGAGCGACAAATTGGACAAATGAAAGCTACTGGAGCGATACAACCATCAAACAGTCCATGGGCCAGTCCAGTAGTGATGGTGCACAAGAAGGATGGTACGTTACGATTTTGTATTGACTATCGTAAGGTAAATGCTTTAACGGTGAAAGATGCGTTTCCATTGCCACGTACCAATGAGCAATTGGAATCACTTCGTGGAACGCGTTACTTCTCCACTATGGATTTACAATCGGGCTATTGGCAGATTCGTATGGATGAGGAAAGTAAACCTAAAACGGCTTTTGTCACCCACGAAGGGTTATACGAATGGGATCGTATGCCGTTTGGTTTAACCAACGCACCTGCTACTTTTCAGCGAACTATGCAGACTGTGTTGCTGGGATTGCTGGGAATCAGTTGTCTGTGCTTTATCGACGATATAATTGTATTTTCAGCAAATTTTTGGCAGCATTTATTTGATTTACATCAAGTTTGGCAACGATTACGCGACACCGGTCTTAAAGTCAAAGGGAAAAAGTGTCATTTTGCGCAGGAAAAGGTACAATTCCTTGGACACGTTGTTTCACGTGATGGAATAAGTACAGATCCTAGTAAGATCGAAAAGGTGCAAAAATGCTCTAAGCCTACTAGTGTGAAAGAAGTACGTAGTTTCCTTGGTCTTACCAATTACTATCGACGGTTTGTACCTAACTACGCTACTGTTGCGGCACCGCTGTATGAAACTACGAAGGAGCGTCCTAGAGGAGTCAAGTTTTCGTCAGGATGGACGGAAGCATGTGATGTAGCTTTTGAACAGCTAAAGGAAGCGCTCACTACGACACCAATTCTAGCCTATCCGGATTATACAAAACCTTTTGTTTTGTTTACGGACGCTAGTGATTACGGTGTCGGCAATGTATTAGAACAGGAAGATGAAAATGGTCGACTTCGTGTAATTGCTTATGGCGGGCAGAAATTTTCACCTGCTCAAATGCACTATAGCATACCTGAGAAGGAATGTTTAGCTATAGTCCGTGCATTCAAGGAATATCGACCATATTTCATAGGTAATTACGTTACAGTGTATACTGACCATCAATGTTTAACGTATATACTGAACGGCCGTCGGAATTTAGATGGGCTTACAGGTAGACTTTTTAGATGGACCATTAAGTTGCAAGAATATTCCTTTGAGGTAAAGTACATGCCAGGGCTTAAGTTAACGAATGCCGATGGTATGAGTCGACCGCCTCTGCTTCAAATTTCAAAGGAAGATATCGAGAAAGCTTACTCGCCTGCAGCTTATGAACGCGACGATGCGGTAGCGTACGCAGTGGATGTTGAAGCTGCCGATCAAAAGGATCAACAAGCAAGAAATCGCGGTCCGATTCAACATGATGTGGTAAACTTGCGTCATAATATTATCGACCAAGAATGGCCGTGGCCGCAAGCACAAATCCTTCGGGAACAGCAATTGGATCCGGAAATCGAGGAAATTCGAGCTTTTAAGCTAGCCAACGGTGAAGTAGCAGGGCTACCGAACGAACGTTATCGGTGGCTATGCCGGAACCAGGGCGATTTCTTTTTACGCGATCAGTTATTGTTTCATTTACACTGGCGCTATCGGCATCAGCGACGTGCTGTAGCATTTACCCAGTTGGTGGTACCAAGTGTATTCCGACGGGAATTACTGCAAAGATACCATGAGGACTTTGCCGGTCATCTCGCTTGGGAGCGAACTTATCCATTAATTGCGAAATGCTATTATTGGCAAACCATGGCAGCGGATGTACATGTGTTTATACGAGATTGTATTGTTTGCAATCGCTTCAACCCAGGTGGAAGTCGTAAAGTTCCGTTGCATCCTATTGCTATACCGTATGCACCTTGGGAAACAGTAGGTGTAGATATCGTCGGTCCATTACCTGCTACGGAAAACGGCAATAAATATATTATTTCATGGATAGACTATCTGACGAAATGGCCAGAAGCGTTTCCTGTACCAGATACGACGGCAAAATCAATTGTAGCTACATTTATTCAAGGTGTTTCCAGTCGACATGGTCATCCAAAAACTGTCATCGTCGACCGGGGTGCTGGATTTATGGCAGAGACACATCAAAAAGCTTTGAGTTCTCGTGGAGTGAAACTCAATTTTGTCGTAGCAGATCATCATCAATCCAATGGATTGGTAGAACGCTGGAATCAAACGCTTATTCGTGTCTTACGTAAAATTGCCGACGAGAATCCGGATTGTTGGGATGAATATGTACCACTTGTCTGCATGGCGTATCGTATTACACCCAACGTAGCTACTGGTGAAACGCCTTATCGTATGAACTATGGACGCGATATGGATTTAGCGGAAGAACCACGGCGACTACAAGTACATTCGGATTCGGTACAAAAATATGTACACGATTTGTACACTGAATTACAAGCAATATGGACCGAATGTAAAGATCAGTTACAGCGGACTCAGGAACAATACTGCAAACAATATGATCGACGTGTTTCGGCAAATCGAGCGGACATCGTCGAGGGCAGCTTAGTATTCTTGTTGGAAAAGACTGCTCGTGGTCGGGGATTTCACCCAAAGTTGGAACCCTTATTTCGTACTTTGTATAGGGTACAACGGGTGGATGGTCATAATCTAGAAATTCGGGAAATTAATCAACCACGGGGTCGGGATTTACTAGTCCACAAGGATATGGTGAAATTATACCTGGGTAATATAGAACAATACCTAAGCTATTTACGGGGTAAAATGCCTACCAACCCTAAAATTAGAGATCTTTGTAGGGTTTGTCATCAAGTTAATGCACCTAAAGTACCTGGTAAAAATAAACCACGGCGTCTAAATGAATGGGTAGCTTGCGATGGGGCTCATTCCGAACCTCATTGGTTTCATTTAGATTGTGTAGGGCTTAATAAATTACCAACGGTATCCGAACAATGGTTTTGTGCTGAGTGTAGTGTGGGAACACAGTTGTAGCAACTTTGCTGATATAATTTTCGCATTTATTCGTAATAGGTATTCTAATAACTTTTTAAATTTTGCTAAATGGTATTTGGTAAATTTTTGTTTAGTAAAATTCAGGATTTAAAGTTGCTATGATTGTGGCCAAAGCAGTTGTCATAATGGAGTTATTGTATGACATATTTGGATTTCGAGCCAAATTATATGAGACATGGTATTACAACAAGTGTAAAGTCATGCGGAATGACAAATTTTGTAACTATTGATATCACTTCTCAATTTCCAATACGGTTGATCTAATATGTGATATTGAGTAATCCCATTACTAAAGCCAATTCGGAACATTCTATATTATACATACTGGTCACTTGATTCAAGAGTCCTTCAACATTATAAAATGAACCCTTAGACGAGATTTGTCAAAGCGCTATAATTTTGATTGTGGCTGTTTCAAATTTATGTATTAAATTAGCGATATTATACGTAAATTGAACTTGAAATGTTCATTTGAAGTAATATCTTTATTTGTTATGTCTCATGGCGAGCGAGACGCTGTAATTTGTATAATCATAGACGTATATTTATTCTAGACCGCCGGAGTTGGTGGATACAACCATCAAAGAGCGCACCAAAAATCAAATCGAGATTATTACGTACGCTCGATTGTTCTATCGTCGACTTGGTTTGGCACGAATGGTTATCTGTGTCCGGACCCAACCTCAGTTGGACATGGCATTGGCATTGCTGAGGGAATCTAGCTGGAATATATTCGGTCTAGACAGTGAAGCGTTTCAAGTCCCACAATGGTTGAAGGATGAAAACGCACGGGATTTGCTAAGCCAGGATGATCTCGGCATCGGAGTAACGTTGGCAACACGTTATCCCCGACGTTCGCGTTACGGACGTGTGGCACCGTTCTTATCCAAGTCTTGGTTTAACGTCCGAAATATGACCCGGCTCGGAGTAAAGCAGGGTTTTGCTGCAACGATCCAGTTGGCTACGATGGAAGGCTTAGTTGTCTTCATCGATTTAATTGCTTTTTATCTCACTATATCGGACTCTTTGCGTCAGTTTCTGGAAGACGAAACCCTGTATATTATTACGTGGGCTGGCCATTGCGATCGGCATTATTTATCACGTCTCGAAGTGTTGCGTGGAAAACCACCACTTAGAGCAGATCACTGGCTCGATCTTCAAGCTTTGAAGATGGAGTACGAACACGAGCAGTATGCGCCGAAAAGCAATCGACTGGATGAACAGTTTCGACAAACGTTGTACCAGGAACGACCTGCAATGACCCCATGGGGAGAAATAGCAATGCGATCGTTTGGCGAAACTATCTACGACTATTTTCCGCCACCACCTAAGGAATACAAAAAGAAAGTTAAGGAATACCGGCAGACGGCTCCACGAAAACGAGTATCGTACCGTGAATTCATAGTATACGCTGCAATGGATGCCTTAGTACCTGATTTGGCGATCATGGCAGCCGAGGAACGTTCAACTATGGATGGAGGAATAAAAACAGTCGAAGATGTGCAGGAATGGATGAAAGATTTGATATGGACATTTTTGCCGATGGATTATTTGAAAATGCCGCAAATCGAATTCAGTTTTCAAAAAGCGAAACAGTATCCAGACGTGGAAGCAGGCTTTATGCCAAAGTTTTTCGAGCTGTGTCAACGGACCTGCAAGGATTTTCATTTTCATCAATCCTATCCGATGATTTATGTCCGTGATCCAGATGAACTGGACATCAAGTATATGTATTCGGCGTTGGATACTTCGGAACAGATACGTTGGAGCGCCGTAGCTGCTAAATATCAGAGTGCTTGGGAGTTGCCACGACCTGATTACAACTTGCACGGTGTTCGTTTAACGAAAGAAAAAAGCAAGATCATCAGTGCATCGCTACGATACGGAGTAATTGAGGATCAGCGACGACGTTTTGGTGTGGTACCGACAATTTTATCGGATTATGCCTATCATGTAGAAGAACAACGAGAACGAGTGCAGCAACGGGCGCAGCAGCAAACTTTTTCGGAGGAATCTAGTCCTGATGTGGAGATTGTGGACGAGGTGATAGGGCAGGAGGAGTCGGTCTCGGAGAGTACATCTGCGGCAACCCAACCGAATTTATCGGAGCCATCAGTTACTCCCACGTCGACGGTTGTATCCTCAGCGACAGTGCAGTCAAGCGATGTGACCGTTCAGTCGCCGCTGGCTGATACAATGGGAACTACGATCGTTGGGGCTGAACAATTACAAGACGCTATTGCGGCAGTACGTATTACGGAGCAGATTTCGGAAGCTGAGGTTACTCAAGGTCAGCCAATACCTCAAATGGTGCCACCACCACAGATGGGCCATATCACTTCGGCAAAAGATACGACACCGACGTCAGTCAGCGCAATGAATTCACCAGCTTACATTGATCGATGGTTTGAAACAGAAACGCTGGCTGCAGATTACCAAACGTATTTAGAACCGGCGACTAGCTCCGCATCCGGCCACGCTGTCGCGGTTACGGAAACGGTGGTAGCAACTAGTACTCAACCCGAACAATCGAATCCAATCTGGGAACCCTTAACGATATCAGTGCAACAACCGTCGTTACCTTCGGCTGATGTTACTACATTAGTGCCTTCGATAGTAGGACCATTGGGTACTACTTTGGCGTTTACAGTTCCACCACCTGTGCATACTTGGACACAGCCGACGGCAACAACGTGCCTCACTGCAACTTCGGATTGGATAATGCCACTCTGTGCACCAACTACTTATTCGTCAGCTTTACAAATGCCGATGGAACCTTCTATCGTCTCAACGGCACAAACTATCTCTAATCTTGTGCTTGGACTGGGGACATTGTCTACGGTTGCGTCTGGCTCAAGTACTATTCCATATGTAATGGCGCCGATGATTTCCGGGCAAGTTCCGATGGGAGACACCATTGTTAGCCAGTCATCGAATATTTATATGAATTTCCAGCGAAGTGGGTTACAAGACTTTATTGGCGATCATGGTCAATACGAGCCTTTGTTCGTTATTAGACGGCAACCGACTTGGCCGGCAGAAACCAATATAAGATGTCAAACGGTCACTTGCCAACGAATGTCTATTTTCACGTGTGCACATTGTCGGTTGAATTTTTGTCGTGGGCATATCACAGAACATGGATGCCATTCTCAGCCAACAGCGATTGGGCATTGTGCTTTTGGACGATGGGTATGGAGTAAAGCGAAGCACATTTTGCGTGATATCTGCGTGGCTGTGCCATACGTACAGTGTTTACATTGTCATAAGCTGTTATGCCCAGATCACGCTACCACAGATTGTTGCGGTGAACAAGATTATCATACGGGATGTTCAACTGCATTGGAATTATCTATTCCAGTACGACGTATGCTGAACGATGATGGTCATCCGGAAATCCATGCGGGAACTCCGGAGATAGACAATGTCGATATACCGATCAGTCGTACTTTTCGATTGCGTCGACAACAAGGTTTCGCTAAATTTCGACTTCAAGCAGATATGCC
The DNA here is from genome assembly GCA_030248225.1 of Trileptium ribeirensis. Taxonomy (NCBI): domain Eukaryota; kingdom Metazoa; phylum Nematoda; class Enoplea; order Enoplida; family Thoracostomopsidae; genus Trileptium; species Trileptium ribeirensis. The sequence continues at coordinate 29,845 of JASANE010003807.1, forward strand.
AGAGTGCACAAGACCTACTACATGGACTATGCCTGATAATGCCATTCGAACAGTACCGACAATATGTCGCAGTGATGAAGAACAAATGATTCGCGTACAAGCGGAATTGGTGCAACTACAGCAAGTTAATGCTGTGAATGAGCGACGTAACGCAGAGTTGGAACAAGCTTTGCGTGATTCACAAACGGAGAATACGCAATCTCAACAAGGAATGACGCGTTTGCAACGGCAAAACGAAACTATGCAAGAAAGCATATACCAGTATCGCGCTCGCATCACAACGCTGGAAGAGCGAATTCAAGATCAAGCAACGCAAATTTCTGCTTTGCAAGTGCGACCGATCACTGCGGATATGATGGTGCAGTGCGGTGAAACTTTGGCTGTTGTCGGAGCCGAAAAGCAAAGACGATCTAGGGAAGTCAAGCGACGACGTCAGTCTTCCTCTGAATCTCAGGATGAATCGACTTCTACCTCGGATGAAGATGCTGTTGGTGCTCCGTCAGCTTCAGGCAAACAGCCAGCACATCCGGACATAATGGTAGTCGGTAAAACAACTGATCCGGTGGAACGAGCTAAGCGGATTCTTGCACGTGTGGAATCAACGCAGCAACCAACTGCGAAACGGGAACGACGAACGACCATCCGCGAAGATTCGCAAGTTTCTCGAGGTACGCAACCGTTCACCACACAACGACCAGTATCGCCGTTGCGAACTCACCTTGGAAAAATCACAATTCCTCAAAGGGTAGCGGAATCAGGGGCACAACAACGTGTCTATAGTTTCTACGGTCCTCCGACGTCGGCGCCTTGTTCATCACCGGAGGAAGAAATACGGGGATTTGCATTGCCGGAGGAAGATGCGGGTACTGATATGGTCACCGTTGCAGCTACCGATGCTACCTGGTTATCGGATTATGCAGAACAACCTGGCACGGAAGAATTACGGTATCAACCACTGCTACCGGAGTTAATACAGTGGCGACCAAGGTATACCCCAAATGCTTTTATACGGACGGAAAGGGAGTACTTCAATCAGCTTCAAGTGCGTTTCTTCCAATTGGTAGCGGAATTGCCACAACCAGTCAGAACCATCGACTACATCGAGGTTATCGAGCGAGTAGGGCTTACGGCGTTTCAATACTTTCAAACGAAACTAACGAAACCGGGAGCGAATCAAATCTACCAAGTCGTTCTACAAGCACTCGCGAGTCAAATTCGGTTTAATTTTTATAGTAAAACATTGAACATTACCAAAGTCATGCATCGGACCCCGTTTCCAATTTTATTGCTGTTCAATCTCAGCGAAATGAATCGACAAATGACGGCGTTAGAGCAACATCCGAAAAACGTGTATAAATCTCGCATTAGACGAAAGGTTCGAGCTTGGTATGAACGGTTCGGACCACAACTCGGGGATGCTTTGGAAAAGGTTCGTAGCACACTGGAGAAACTGGACATTCAAATTCGTCTTCTGCAGGAACCCGTGATGCATACTCATCCGGAGCGAAATCAATGGCTGAATACTGCTAATCGTCGACGTGCGCGAATTGAGCCATTCTGGCAGCAACATCAACGCCAATTTCATCGCTTCTTTGCGGCACAGGTCGATGGTGCAGATAATCGTATGCGTCGTCTATACGCGGGATATCGATCTTGTTTATCGAGCTTCGGCGCTCCACCTTATTTGGCGCCTGAACATTATCTACGACCAATTAGTTATCTACCTGAGCAGATTCGGCGTATTAATCAGAACGATTTCAGTATATTCGCCTCTCTGGATCAACCGCTACCGGAAATGCCAAACGCTGAATGGGGCGTCTACAATCATCAATAACTGATAAACTGCTAATAGCAATAATAACTTGTAACTATTAGTGATTATATTTTGGATTTGACTTTTGCCATAAAAATAATTATTGACAATTTGCTTTATATAAACCATAAACAATGTGCCATTGATATTTTATTTCTTCATGGAGTGCCAAAGGAAGAATGAAGAATATAAACATTACTGGTGATGGACCAAAATCATATTTTGATAGTCATTGCTAATGTTGCTTATATTTCTTTTATATCGTTGTAATAGATATATACAATGTGGTAATTATGCGACGATATAAAATATGCTTGCTGTGAAGTCATGTAATCATGGGCATTAGGCCTATATGGAAAACTAAATTTTCAAGACAAAATTTATAACGAATTTCATTTTACTTATCAGAAAAATCACTGGATCTTCTTTTTATTTCAAAATAGCCTAAAGCTAAACATCCGGTTCCGCTTTGGGGGAATAAAAATCGAACTTTTATTCGGGATAATACGGAATTTTAACTTAACATCAACTTGGATTAATTGATTTTTCAGGAAAATTTATGTTAAAATTTTTCTAAACCTACCAATTTTCACAAAGTTATAGAACTTATAAGAATTTCCAATATACTCGTGGTAAATTTCACTAAGTATCTACCTCTATAATATTGTGTCGAGCTCGATTATCAGGGTATGTCATATTTTGTGTTTAATTCGTTGTGTTATTGGCATTCCATATTGTAATATGTTATAATGCAATCTTGGTTAAATGTTAACTTGCATAAATTTCAGGTTAGGTAGAGCCAAAATCACAATATCATTTTTCAACCAAGTTTTCCTCACAAATTATAACTCGGTTTACGAAACCAATTTCTTTGTTTTAATAATCAATACAACTTTGTAACAAATTTTTATGGCTATAAGAGCAGTCTCTATATTTCAACTAAAAGGTTTTCGAATTGATCTAAATAAAAATTCTTAATTTTCTGAATTTTATATCGCTTTGTATAATGGATTCGGGTAACTATTTTATGTGATTCAGTATTCGATATAACATTATATTCAAATAACTTTGGTTAGTTAATTGTTTACGGTGTATAATATGTTTGCTCAGCATTAATCTTTTACTGCCATATTTTACTTTTGTTCGCATTGATAACATGTTATATTCCATTATAATCATTTCATTGATGCCTTATATATCTAACGTTGTTAATTGATATCAAAATGTATAACTGTGGTTATTATTTGCTTATAATATATGGGTTCACTATAAGATAATTTTCCATCAAATAGAGATAATAATTTCAAATACAAGCTTAACCTGCTCCTTAGATCATATACTCAACAGGGACGTTGAGGAGTCGGGTCCGGGGGATGTCAACTTTTGGGCAGGTCCAACCTTGTATTTCCCTCCCTCCTAGACAATATTTCATAGGTTTTGACCTAATTACCAAAATAATACCGATTTCATTATCCTCCCCTGGGTATATTCATCTTCCCACAGGGGTGACTCCTATATTTATTCCCGAGGGTGAGAAAACTATCCAAATTTTATATTCCACTTCTTATTTCTCATCCCTTACCCCCATATTACCCCTTAAAACTGACTTTAAATCTAGGAATTTACCAATTTCCTAATCATTTTACTTAAATAAC
>JASANE010003808.1:0-20573 GCA_030248225.1 Trileptium ribeirensis
TTATGATTGGAAAGTTATCATCATTATCATCTAACTGAGGGGAACTGTTTGTCCAACGCTAGCCTAAACAGTGCCTCTTACCACTGATCAGAAAATTACTTTTTATCTATTAATTTTTCCTGAATCATATAAACCAATAATTTCAAGTTTCCTACAGAACAACATCTAACAAACGTATGTGTAGTAAAGGGAGGCGAATAGGGACAGAGCGAAAGCGTTTATTCTTCGCTCTATGCGTTGTAAGCACATTCAATTTGACGCAGTATACGCAAGGGTGTATAGTAGAAGGCATTTTTTGCTCTGGGTGTCCAATAAAACGACATATTGATCGATAAATAAACATTATTAGCTTCCTCAGTCTCTTTAAAGTTTCAGAGCGGCAATAATGTCATGGCAATACATTAAGTTTAATGTGAACGTTATTTTTAATGCATTTCAAGTCGACTACACCTTAATTTCTACCTTCATATCTTTTACTATATATAAATTTGGAAGACCAGGTTCCGGATCCGGTTTAAATGGACGGTTCCGGTTGCTGGTTCCGGTTCCGGTTATTCCCTGATGAATATATAGGATATATATAGAGTAAATGGGGTTGGGAAGGAAGAGCAGAATGTCCCATCCTAAGGGTCCTAAATTAAGCTATGCAGGACCTGGGAGTATGTCCTGCACAGCCATAATTTTTAAGGGTTGGTAACCTTCTCCCTGGAACCCTTAACTAGTGTAACCTCGACACTATTGGAGAGGGGGAGCCGCGAGTGGGACTACCAGAGCCTACCTTTAGCCGGGTTGGCTTTTAACCCAGGTTCAACCTGCCCGTTATTGCAGAACATATACGGTATAGCCTGAACCACCCGTTGCCTCCTCCCAACCACGAAGAGGTAGTAGGTTGGATTTTGTGTGAGGTAGGTATAGGTTACCTAAGCTTAGAAACTAACGAAAAATATGTAAATTAGGCAAGTTTAGACAAAATGAAACAAGAAATAAAATTTTGAAAAAAGTTTTAAGATAAGCTTTTACAGACCAATAAGTAAGTGAAAAGTGAAAAACCCAATTTTAAGGGTTTGGACCCCACGTAGCCTAGGAAACCACTGACAGCCCCGGTTGCCGGAATAACATCCACCACTGATACCATTCTTTTTGTTCCCAAACGAGATAAGGGAGTGCTCTCAAGAGACTAACGGGGAACGTTTTGAGTGGTGAACCCCTAAACACCACGGGCCGAAGCCCTTAACTTTGCCTCTTGAGTTCACGCCCGTATCTGCTTTTATCCCTGACGATTACCTTCCTTTTTTCTTCTTCTTTCATCACCATTAATCCCCTCGTCCAGATTGCGTATACCACTGACGCTTCCTAACCAATTTTTATTCTTCTGTTAACCGGCCCCTGATTTCGTCCCAATTCTTTCAGTTCATACAGTTCCATATTTCATATCTTCTTTTGATTACCATGCCAATTTTTTTTAATTCTTCTTTCTTTGTGACCTGGTTCTTCGGAGTTGCAGTCTCCCACAAAATTTTGAACTAAAAAGCCTGAAAATAATATATGATCAGGTAATATAACAACAACTTCTTATAACAAGAACACAAATTAATAACACAACAAATAATAATCACAAAAAATAAAGTATATACTATTTTTATTTGACAGTTTTGGAGCATTCTTCTTTGGTCAGGACTAGGTTCGAACTGTTTTTGGTGGGAATGTTTATGGCAAAATTAATATAGCCAATATTATATCGTCTTTGTGGTCGGAGTAGGGTTCGTCGTAATACAGATCGTCTCTGTCGATCGTGGGTTAAGATTCCAAGCTTAAGATCTCTGAACCTTCTTCGGGGCGACGGATCTCAACGTCGTTGGGAAAATTATCACCGGTTTCGTAACGTGCCGGTTCTTTGGTCATCGTGTCATTATCGGGCTACACCGAATTCTTTCGGTTTCTATCAGTCGGTTCGAATGTTATTCGATTCGGTTGTCGTTTGTTCCGGATTCGTCGATTCTTTCGGTTGCTCGATTCATTTCGTTTGCCATTTGAATCTATTCTTTGTCCTCGCTTTAGTCGTTGATATTGTACCGGTTATTCTTTAAAATCGTTTCTTGTTTATTATTATTCCGATTGTTTGACCATTCCTCTGGTCCCCGATTGTATGCTCGAGTTCTTTCGGTCATTGATTGTGGATTAGGTTCCTTTTTGCTCACCGATTGTTGATTTTCAACTCGTTTTGTTCACCGATTGTGGATTCGAGCTCGTTTCATTCACCGGTTGTAAGTTCTTTGCGTGTTGTTGCTTTTTTCGTAATGCGACATGACTCACACTATCAAGAACATGTCTCCCGATATGTATTCGATTTTATTTGGTTCTTTCTGAGTACTCTTTCTTTGATCCATTCCACTCGATCTCGTCGGTTGATTGTTCATTCTTTTTAATTGTTCTACTCGAACCTTAGTTTTTGGTGTTGTGGTATTGGTTACTCGGTTTGCCTTTCTCGGATAAACGATAAGGTATCTTCTTCTTCTTCTGAGGTTTCGCCTGTGTTTCGAATGGTTGTTCTTCTTCTGAGGTGTCGCCTGCAGTTACGAATAATTGGTCTTCTTCTTCGTTCAATGCTATTATGTTTTCGGTCACTAGGATCTTTTCCTTCTGTTGTTGTTCTCTCCTTTTTGCGCTCGATTTTCCTTTGGGTCCATTCTTTGTTGGTCCATTCTTTTGGATTTGTGAGTGTTTTCTTTCTTTAGGTTTTTTCTTTTCTGTTTTCCTCACCATTTCCTAAGTTCTTCCGATTGTTTCATTCGACCGCACGCTTTTCGTCCGTCACCGTTAAGTAGTTCTTTGCCTCGTCTTGACTTTCGATGTCAGGCCATTGACTGTCTTCCCTTTAAATTGGTTGTGCTTGTATCCCCGTTTCGAATATCGATGATGCTTCGGAATTGGATTCTTCTTGATCCACTGCAATTGCGTGATGCTTCTTAGCTCTTTGGCTTCCTTTTCGTTGTTCTTCTTTGACCTTCTGTGGAGTTTCTTTCTGCTCGTCCTTAATTTTGTTGTAATTGCGCGTTCGATACTTTTGCATAACTCAATTCGCTTCGCGTTGTCTTGCCGAACTGACCCCATTTCGTTTACTCGTCAATTATGGGGTAACAATTTTCCGTTCATAATTATTCCTAGCTGCCGATAGTCAATTTCCAATTGTGGAATGCTGCTAGGAAATCGTGTCCATATGTCGCAATCTTGGAAAAATTTCGAATCACGATGAATCGTATCTTTCGCACCTTCTTTCTCAGGTCGACCGGCACGAAGAAGTAGCCTATCGCACTTTCTATGAAATCTGAGTTGAAGGCCACAGGGCATAATGCCGTTTATTTGTGCGGCAAGTGACTGTTATTTGTGACCCAGTATCGACTAGGCCTCGATGTTTCTTAGTTCCTTCCAGGTACGCATCGATGTAGTATCTTGACAGCACCGTCGGATCGCTACATGTTTCGTGTTCTTATGTTCTATCTGTATAGTCCAGTGCTACGAATTGTTCTTTTTCTTCAGTCGATATATCTTCGGTGTTCTTTGATACTTTTTGAATATTCTTTATTTGTTGTACTCCACTCGATCTCACCGGTTCATTGTTCATACTTTCGTTATGTGGATTCCATCGCTTTGGTACCACTCTGTATCGGTTGCGGCTTTGTTGCTGATTCTCCATTCGCACTTCTCTTGCGGTTTGCACTACGCTATCGGTTCGTAATATGGTTGCATCGGCTGTTGATAATTCATGCCGTTCTATGTTGGCATCACTGGTATCGGTATTATCGACGGTTGCTCGATTTTTGTAGTTGCGGTTGGTGCACTTGTACTGATTGATTGTTCCACCGTTGCGGACGCCATTGTGTTTGCGGTCTTTATACTCTGGGTCGCCCTATCCACTGACCCATACTTGGTCTCGTTTGATTGACGTTCGGTTGACTCGGTTGGTTAGATTGGATTTCTGTATATCTTGGTCGTTGCTCGATTGTACTTTCCAATGCTTGAGTCATTTGTTGGTCGAGGTTTTGCACCGCTTAGGCTTTCTCTGTCAACGTTGCGAAGGTACCTTGCTTTGTCACACATAGTCGATTTCGGGTTTCGTTCTTTAACCCGGTAATCAACGCGGGCTTCTTCAACGATTGGTTCGGGTATGCCTTTCGTGATCAAGTGTCTTGCTGCATAGACCCGTAGCCCATCAACGAAGTATTTAACCGTTCCCGTTTGCCGTAGACTTTGCAACTTGTTCATATGGTTCGGCAACGTCTTTGGCACGTCGAATCTTTCTTTGAACTTCTTGACCAATTCGTTATAGTTTTTGGGTTATTCGGCCTTCTCGAGCGTCAATACTTCCAAGTATTCTTCCGCTTTCCGCGCATCTTCGGCTTCAGGACCCGCAACTTCTCTTGTTCTTCGTCAATTCTGTCTTGGGCCAACGCTTTTTCGAGTTCTTTGTGAAATTTCTCGAAGTTGCTGTCGCCTTTACACGATTGCAGGTTTGGGGATTCGTTTTCCATCTTGACCATGATCGCTTGATCAATCGATTGTTGCGACGTGTTCGGTACTTGCGGCGTTTATTTGGCCACTACTTTGGTCAATACTTCGATCAACTGTTGATTCATTGTCATTAAATTGATTTGTTTAGTTATTGTTTTTTGCGGTTGATGATATTGACACACGTATGGTGTTGCTGTTGGCAATGGTACTCCGGGGTTGATCATCGAATTGCTTCCCGCGATTGGGATTTGATTTTATTGCGGCGCCATAGGTGTCGCGCCGTAATATCCATATGCGTCGTTTTGCATTGCACCGGCTGTTGTTGGTTGCACTTATTTCCATGTACTCATCGTTTGAAACGCCCCGCAATTCGATGTCACGTACGGTGTTTGCATTCAGTTGTATCCATTTACGCTTTGGGTTGCACCGAAATTTTTGTCTCGCTCGGAACTTGTAGTTGGTTCCATGTGTTCACCGTTTGACATACACCGGTTCGTTCTTTATTTGCACGGGTTCGATCTTGTATTGCGCCGAATTGGTCTTGATTCGTATCGAATTGTTCGTTGATTCGTATTGTGTCGCATTTGGTTTATGCCAAAACGATATTGGTTTGCACCGAAGTCATTGCAATTTGCACCGAATTGTTCCGGGTTTGCATTGGATTGTATTTGAATTGCACCGAATTGATCATGATCTATGTCGGGTTGATCATCGTTTGCGTTGAATCGGTTTTGGTTTGCACCGGTTGCTGCTTTACTTCCGCCGGTTCGGTCGTAGTTTGTTTCGGTTTGCTCTTGGATCACATTGAATCGTGTTTGCATTGCACCGAGTTGGTCTTTCTTTGCACCAAATTGATTGCCACTTGTCTCGATTTGGTTTCGGTTTTCATTATTTCGCATTGGTTTTGCACCGAACGGTTCTGTAGTTACACCGAAATGATCGTAATTTGCGTCGATTTGTTGTCGACTTGCATTGTATCGTCTTAGAATTGCACCGTTTTGGTCTTCACTTGTACCATATTGATCAGCGTTTGTCTCAAATTGATCTCTGTTTTCGCTGTGTCGCATTGAATTGACACCGGATCGTTCTACGATTGCACCGTAATGGTCGTAATTTGTGTCGGTTTGGTCTCGGTTTATGTTGCATCGCGTTGGACTTGCACCGCTTTGGTCTTGAATTGCGCCGTATTGTTCACCGTTTACATCGAATCGGTCTCGGCTTGCATTAAGTCGTATTTGGTTTGCACTCGGTTGTTGTTGTTCATGGATCTAGAATGCGCTTCTTTTTGCACCGACTTCTTGATCATTGACCGTAATTGTTATCGGGTATACGTACTTGCTCCGATTCTTCGTCGTTGTTGGGTACCGTCCATACCTGGCCTCTGTTGAAGGGTCTTCGTTGACTTACATTGTCTTGCCACTTTTCAATTCATTCATCCTCACCGGCATTTTATGATTATTTTCTTGGTTGTGTCGGTGAAATCTGCGATTCGTTTTGATTAAAATTTTGGAATAGTTGTTGCAGTTCTTTGGTCAACGTTGCATGCTTCTTTATAAAATACAACTGTCTTTCTTTTGTTGTTGAAGTAATAGCATCATGTTTCGGGTTTTTTCCCGTTCTTCCATTGTTGTGAATAGTTCGTCAATACTCGTTTCTTCTTGAAACGTTTCGGTGTACGTTTCTTGTAGGCTTCTTTCGTTTTGTTGTTACTCTTGGCTTTCTGGTTCGATTGTGCTCGGGTCTGGTTCTTTAGTTATTTCTTTTGGTTCTTTCATTGTATTCTGACTCGTCGTCGTCGGTTTTCCGTTTTCGACGTGTTTTTCTTCCATCGTGGATTCTTTCGGGATTGCTGCGCTTGCTGGCGTTCTCTGAAGTGACATTTAATACTTTAAAATTTAAACAGGCTTGCGTAAAAACGTCCTGGTTATGTGGACTACTAATTCCTAATACGATATAGGTAATTCTTATTTTGGCTTCTGCCTTATTTAGGGCTATAATGGGTTGATTTTTGGGTTTTCGAAAAATACTGACCAATTATATTTTATTCTTAAACTGTCCCACTTTTACATAAGATCATGGTCAGCATGTTATATGTTTTAGACTTTATGGAGGTAGGGGTTGGATGGGGATTTTTCCTTATGTCGGCTATCGGTACATAAAAAGGGACGGGATTCACCACTGGAAGGATTGTGCAGTTCGAGGTGTGGCCAGTAGAATGCCGGTGGGACGTAAATATGGCGCGCGTCTTTCTTTGCGTGATCAGTATTTATGCTTTATCTTTTGCGTTGCGGCGTGTACCTTGCTCGGCTGGATCACTCTGGTTCAGATAAGTACTTGAACACCAAACGCGTAGTTAACAATGTTTATTACAGCACCAGATAAAAGGTCAAGGCACAATATTGAGCTATTATCCGTTGTTATGACGCGGTATTTGACTATTGAGTAATCAGAGTCCTTGCTCTTAGAGTTTAGCTCTCACTATCCCTACGCCAATACGTTCACTGATCACTGAATTTTGATACCGGCTCGTTCACACCTGTTGAGTTCGTGAACGCTTTCCCGCAACTAAGCAATCTAGGCGTGTACCTAAGGCTACTAGCGTTCTCCTTAGGTTACGTGATATTTTTCTAAGCCTCTTGTGAGGTTTGTACGACCACCGCCGGATGACTGATGACGCTCGTTTATATGAATACCTGTCCTAGGTTCCTACAATCCTTATTTAGATGGTTACGCTTTGAGTGACAACCGGTTACTTTTAGGTTAGCTATTACGTTAATAAAGTTGTTGTGAGTTCATACAACCGACCCCCAGATGGTTGGCCGACTGCAGGGTTAATTAATTACCTTAACCTGAGCTTTAGAATTACGCTAATAAGTGCCAGTTATATTATGTTTGTAGTCACACCCGCTAGGTTGGTAGGCTACTTATGATCAACTAAACAGTAGCGGTCGACTAACGAATAGTTGAAGTTTGCTCAATGTATGCCCCCGGATGGTTGGTGATACTGGTGTTTGGGTTATGGGATACATACTCGAGATTGTGGTCGTTCCACTCCCCTTACTCGCCCGGTCTTCTCAAAACTAGTATTACCTGATTCATCGGCGCCGGATGACTGTCAGACTAACAAGCAACACTACTAAATTATTCGAGACCCACCTGTGCTCTCCCCTGGCTACCCCTCACTCGACACTTGAGGCCGAAGTTTGTAAATATTATTAGAATTGTTAAAGCTAATACAGTGCCACTCTTAATAAGGAGTTATAAAACATTAGGTATGCTTTTTAATTGGGAAACTAATATAATTAAGATAAACTAGTAAGAATCTAAGATACCTCTATGTGTGAAGTATTTCTATGAATAAATGTCCTAGCACGCCACTTCACCAATTAAAGTCCAACATTAAACACTATTCCGTGCAAGCCGTGACAATGAGTATCAGAAACCCGAGTATAGGCGTTTCATTTAGTATAGAACTAGTCGGTAGTGGAACTACATTTGTGAGCGGAGCTTGGGCTGTGGTATTACGAATGTATTCAATTTTATGTTCTTGTAACTACATTGCTTAGAGCATAGGGCTTTATCATTGGTAAAAATATTATATTTGAATTCTTCGACCCAAAAACCTATAGTGTTTTGATCTAAACGATTCTATTTCAATAAATAACACAAATATTGCAAAGATCTCTATTTTAGCTGCATAAGCTTAACTAATTAGCTAATTACTAATTGTGAGCTTATCGGCCTTCTCCGCGGCACGTTTCTTACCAAAACGTAACCGACATCTCCAATGGTGGCCAAAGGGGAAGAGGGTGACAACAGAGCGAGTTCGGAAATTGCCCAAAAATATAAGTAAAATCCAGAAGAAGGGAAAGGAAGCCACCAGGGGATGGACCAGTCTACCAGCGGTCGGAGATACCCTTTGTCACGGAAAAGTTGCGCGAGTTCCTAATGGTAGACGTCATTGTCCCGGGCAGGGTTATCAAGGTTGTATCTGGATCATATAACCGTTCCTAAAATAAATTGAGTTGGCCGTGTGTAATGAGTAAGTTAACTTGAACAAATGCCTGAGTACTTTAAGCGGAGTTTTAGTTGTAGCTTATGTACTATTTGAATGGAATCCTTTGTGGCATAAAAGTATTGCAGAAACTAGAAAAGGGTGAGTTTGCTCAGAGCAATAATTAGAAATGTAACCTGTCTTGATTTTGTGCACTCGGCACCACTCAGCCATAGCGAATTTGAAATAATTTATTTTGTGTAAGGTAAAGTTTAGATAGCAAACTCGAGTATCTGTGCTATTAAAGATCATACCCTGGCAATGTCCACAAGACTGGCCCGGGGTAATGAATTTTGATATTGGAAAAGCCTAAAGATTGGTTCAGTTAAATGTAAAACGAAATTTAAGTAATTTTGGTCAGCATTGGCAAGCTCGAGTAATTGTGCCATCCACGCTTAAGTATACCGTGGCAAGTTCGCATAACGAGCCGTGGTATTAAGTTAAAAGAAAAATAGATTTTATAAAAAGTAAATCTTGATGGAAAGTTAAAGCGTTATGTGAGATTTGAATTAAAAAAATGTGAAGCTAAACATGTATGGTTTATTACCCATGAAAAGTTATCTTTAACCTACAGCGAGCTCGAGTGGCGAGTCTGTAGTATTTTGATGATTTGTTGTAAGATTTTATACAAAGCTTTTCTGTTATCTGCTGTGCCCATGTAGGCTAGTGTAAGATGTAACCTAGAGTTCTTTAAAAACTTTTATTTGTAGTCACTGACAAAACTTAATACTGTCACGGTGCGCCCGCGTAGGCCCGTGAACAGCTGAATTTAGATTGACATCGAGTAATGTTAAGGAATGAAATTGGTATTTTCAATAGCAAAATATTTATTGAGAAATCTTATTAGCAAAAGATGTTCGAATAACTGTTGATAACATTTGTTAATTGTAATTTTCGTATAGATTTTGAAAGAGGAATACCTAAGTAATCTTGTATTTACTTTTAGCTTTTATTTTATAGTTTGTCAGTATTTAGGGAGGAGTGAGCTGCATTAGCTCTGAAGGCATCCAAGCTCTGGTTTAACTCAGCTATGCGGTCCGAGTTAAGACAGGGTATGGAGCTAGAGAAGGCATTGGTAACCGTCAGGTCCCAAGCTTAGAGGTTGTATAATAATACACTTTGTAATATCTTAATACCACTTGAGTATTAGTCAAGGAATAAAATGTATTACCTGTGTCGTGTGTAATACTAGTAAGGAATGCAGAAAAATTGCACCAGGACTCTAAAACTATGGCTATATACAGGTTGCCTGAAATTAAATAACGATTAATGTGATAGCAGTATAGTCCTAGTAACGTGTACGCGCCACGGCGCCAGCCTAAGGACAAAATAATGGGGTTTAATGGGACAAAATAATGCACAGCACTTGTAAAGCTAAGAACCTTAGGGTAGGTCACTGCGAGCGTAAGGAAAAACACGTGTACCTAGATAGGTGACTAGCACTGTTGGTTGAACGTATACAACAAAGTACCTAGGAATACGCTCGGATTGGTTCAACAACACGAGTTCCCCTGAAAGAATTTTAATGCCCATTGTTAAATTGAAAATTTATAACCAAAATGAATAACAATGTTAGTATTACAAGATAATTCGTACAAAACAAAAAAACTTAACAATATCTAGCCATATGCACTAGAAATGCTGTAGTTACCCATTAACAAAGTACTGGCACAGCACTAGGACCAGCCTAGAACACAAGTGAGCTTTAGGAACTTATAACAATTTTTATATTTTTTTGTAGATTTTTGAGGCAAAAGAATTAACTTTGAGCGCGCAATAAAAGGGATATAAATACTATGTCGTAATATCCATGAGAATCGAATGTTCGTAGATCGCAAAAACCTGAAAAATTGAACAAAGTTTTATGTGTTAGTGTGGATAGGACAAGTGACACAGGATGCCCCTGAATAGAACGTGGGTGTTGGCCCATAACTGCCAAGCCCCCTAAGCGTAAAATTTCCGCGGCTTATGCATTGGGCAACCCCTAGGCGAGGCTTGCGCGAAGACCCAGTTCCGGTAACTAGGTCCCACCCTAGAGCATGCTACCAATGTCATAACCTTCGACGATAGAGCAGCCCATGTTGTGGCAGCCTGGAGTCCAACGGGTGGTGAAAAGGTGCCGGAAAGGTAGAAAGACCAATCCCACCCAGAGGTTCCCGTTCAGGGGATGGGCTGCCCTCTTGCTGGTCTGCATCAACCACTCTGCCAGGTCTTACTCTGCCTGACAATCCCGCCACCACTGCAGGATCCAGAAAGATTAACTCCGGCAACCTCCTGCAGGGTCACTACATTTGTGTATACCTTGGTACCAATGTACGAGCGTAAATGCGACTTGGTGTAAGCCTAAAAAAATTTAAAGGCGGTGGAGTACGAACTTACTTAGGGTAGAAGTGTACATGTGGGATTCTAGCAGTTCTTCCTAACGGTTAGTTACCAAAGGCACCCTAAGCGAGGTCAGTCTGCATGTATAATATTAGAAAACATCTGGCAAAAGTACCATGGACCGTCATCAGATCCAACCAAAACTACTTAAGAACATATATACGTATATGTATATATAATATATATCCACACATATATGTATATAAACAAGAGAGCAATAAGCCAGGAAGAAGTAATGAAAAATAATAAACGAAAAAACCCCATTCAGTACACAACACAATAATCGTAACAATAATAATTAATCAATGTCGGCCATATCGCAACGACTATTCGTCAAGCCAGTCATCTTACACCAAAGAAAAAGAAGTAGCTAGCGCAATTTATACAGTAATAAATTCTACTAAATAATAATATTGTTAAAATTTTATAAAATTTGCGAGAACTTTTAGGGTCGAAAAGAAGGTAGTTTCTGAGTATCCCATAGGGGTTGGGTATATTTTCAGCTGAGAATAGGTAGTTAGGGCCCTATTAGATGGTTTAGAGGTTTCAGAAATCGTTTAGAGTTAAAAAAAGTTAAATATCGGAGTAGTTGAATTTGGGGAGGAATGGTAGAAATTAGGAGACACCAGGGTTTAGGAAAAATGGGATTACGGGGCGATTGGAGTGTTCTTAACCCAGGGGAAAGATGAAATAGGGTCTCGCCTTAGAATAAAATTTGTTTCTGCGTGATGAAACCCTAATATATTTATAATTTTACTAATAAAGTGAAAAAGTTAGTTTTTGGGTGAAATAGAGTATTGCACTAGGGTATAGAAGTAATATATCACCAAATAGGGGTAAGTAAGGGGTTCACCCGAGTGAAGATGGGTGTTACCCTACCGTGGACGAAATATGATACACCCACCGGAAGGAATTAATAATAGACCAGAGAGAATTGTGTTATTCAACCCAAAAGTTAGAGAATTATAAATTTGTGAATTTCGACCCATATTTAGGAAATAATGGTCCCCGAAATAGGAATAAAATGGGGTGGTTACCCAAGGTGCGGCCGCGTGCCATTCCGCTCGGGAAGCATAACCACCACCCCCTCGTGGGAAAGTTTGAAAAATGGAGTTAATTTTGATATTTATTTTGAAATATTAAATATTACCAGATTTTAGTTTCAACTTAGTATTTTGAAATATAGGAACCACATAGCCCCAATAAGGAAAATTATGAGTCCCTATGCCCAAAATAATAGAAAATGTCCCGACCAAAGAGGTTACAGGAGCTGGCCCGTTGGGAGAGTCAATGTCTCCCCAGGGAAGGAAAATTAATTCATGTCAATTTTAAGGTTGAAATTGAAATCGGTATAATGTGATGTCTTGGGGAGAGGAAATACAAGGTTGGACCTGCCCAAAAGTTGACACTAATTAACCACTCAAAATTTTTTAATCCCAAATATCAGGTGCACACTCTGACATGATAGGCTTTCAAACAAAAAAGTTTTTTTAAAATCGGTTCAGTGGTTCTTGAGATCCGTCGGACAGAACGAACGAACGAACGTACGGACATCGACCTTTTTACTCCCAGACTGAAAATAACTAGTCGGTAGTGGAACTACATTTGTGAGCGGAGCTTGGGCTGTGGCATTACGAATGTACTCAATTTTATGTTCTTGTAACTACAATACATAGGGCATAGGGCTTTATCATTGGTAAAAATATTATATTTGAATTCTTAGACCCAAAAACCCTATAATGGTTTGATCGAAACGATTCTATTTCAATAAATAACACAAATATTGTAAAATTCTCTATTTTAGCTGCATAAGCTTAACTAATTAGCTAATTACTAATTAACCATTAAAAATTTTTTAATCCCAAATATCAAGTGCACACTCTGACATGATAGGCTTTCAAACAAAAAAAGTTTTTGAAATCGGTTCAGTGGTTCTTTAGATCCGTCGGACAGAACGAACGAACGAACAGACGGACATCGACCTTTTTACTCCCAGACAGAAAATAAAAACGCTTCGCTCGGCTTCGCCTCGCTCCGCTCCATGATTACGGAAGCCGAGTATAGGTCTTCCTTCCCAAGAATAATGTCGAGGAAGCCGAGTATAGGCCTTTCTTTTCACCCCATAAGATTTCTAGGAAACCCGAGTATAGGCGTTTCCTTTAGCCAAAATAGATCGCGACTAGCAATAATAAAATGGTACACAATTCTTTGCGTAATAAAAGCTCAAACCAAAAACTCGGTTAGAAAGCCACCAAACTCGAATCGAAAGTCGCATAGGTACTTAGTTATAACAAACGCCATTCATGGTGTCATAACTCATATCGCCGATATAATGCTGTCTGACGACGGGATATTAGCTAAGTATCAAATGTGTAAAACAATACAATTAAATGGGAATCGTATAAGACTATTGTAGAAACTACAGATATGCTATTTTGTTTTTCCTGATCACTGAACTCCAGATAAGCAACAACCAAACTAAAACAAAAACAACATTTCCTTCAGTATAGGTTAGCTAAGCTTAGAAAGGAACGAAAAATATGTAAATTAGGTAAGTTAAGACGAAATTTCAAGAAATAAAATTTTGAAAAAGGAAGTTTTAAGATAAGGTTTTCAGGGACCAATAAGTAAGTGAAAAAGTGAAAACCCCAATTTTGAGTTTTTGGACCCCACTTAGCCTAGGAAATCCCTGACAAACATTAACCAACACAGACGACTTAAATGGTTTTCAGATTTATTAACATAGCCATGTAATTAACCTTAAATTAGCCTGTTAACAGTTAACGGAACGGAACGTCCCATTTGTGCAGTTTTAACAACAAGCATTGTCATAAGGGACAGTGGGGATCATCCAACTGAGGCTGAACAACCTCGCGCATAAGAAACCTGAAAACATTAGCAAAAATATAGCAAAAATCGGACAAAAATTAAAAAACAATTGTGCAAAATTGGGGAAATTGGAAGAAATTGGTAAAATGAGTGCCAAAAATTTTTGAGAATTTAGGTTCCGAAAAATCTCCAAAATCTATCCCCTCGGACGACATCTTCAACGCTCAGCCTCACTCCCTATTTCCTCTGACGACGAACTCCGCGGCGGTGGCCCTATCCTCATAGATCTTCGGAGTTCGCTTCAGATACAATTAAAAGTTCAAAAATTTAATACAAAGTAAATATGAACGGTGTATTTGTCCAGCATGGTGATATATGTTAAAACCTAGCTCATATGAGTAAGCCATATTGTGTAAAATGTTTACCGTTTCAGGTAAGGTAAATGGTCTAGGTGAGGAGTGACAGTACAGACCGAGAGATAATGAACGTGGACACCTAAATTATAATCAATAATAAGGGCTCAAGTCAAGCAAGCGAGCGAATGCACGGTATAAGGAATGCACTGTGTAACGCACGCCGCACGAAAAGCACCATCAGGGCATATCGACGCAATGTACGCTGTACTTGTAACTCTTTGTGTGAAGGTATTATAACAGTAAAGAAACTTCATGATGTATTGTATACATTAAAAGAAATTACAGTTTAGTGGAGTGGGTGGGACGGAAATATCCCAGGTTTTTCGTTGGCTTAGTATACATCGCTCATAAATAAAAAACATACGTTACGCTCAAGCCGAGGCTTAGTTAACCTTAGTATACTGCATAGATAACCTAAATATAACCTACAGCCTCTCAGGGTTACTTGGGCCATTTAGGTAGTATCTATATGGTATGGTGTGCACTACATCGTATAAATATTTCAAAAAGTTACATTATACCATGCGGTTCAATTACGCCTTTTATAGGATGCGTTTGTTCACCATGATCCGTGACACTGTCTGTAAAACGCAAAGATAGAAGGCACTGTAACTATTAGATGGAAGTGGTACTAACAGTTGATGGCACTAACCAAATAGTTGATACGACCTGTCCTATTGAAGCAGAACAAACGAAGTGACAGGAGTTTGCACGTGAAAATTCTTGAAAATTTCTTGTTTGTCTGTTCCTGTCATTCATAATTCCTCGTCGGTTGGATGGATTTCGATAAATTGTTATTAGAGAGCAAAATCGACGAGGAGGTGCCCTATAGTTGAACACCAAGAGCTCGACTCCATCTACGGGGTCAAGATGAAAAAAACAGGTTTTAGGGTGCTTTTCCTAATTTGGCAATATGAAGGTTCACAACCCATATCTCGCGGAACGGGCTCCGCACCATACAGAATCAATTCGTCGAGATCTACAACTTTGCTGGCCAACGCTTCTTTGTGGGATCCCTCCCTGGGTCGCTGTGGGTCCAAATATATCTCGCCAATCCTTCGCCGGTCATAGCGACTTTTCTAATTTCGGTATTCTGTTGCGTATTTTATCTTTCAACGAGTATTTATTATGTTATCAAGCATGTTAAATGCGATAATTTTGCTATTAGACTCCAACTTGGCTGTATCGTACCTTTTCGAAAGGTCTCCATACGGTCGACGAAGCTGATTTCCAAAATGTAGTGATTTTTCGTCTGTTCGGATACTTACTGCTTGCAGGTAATGAAGGGCTGTCTATATGCAGGTTTTTCGGTACGATGGTTACAATGGTTTGTTTATTGGTTTGTTTGTTTAGAGTCAGGGGAAATATTTCTCAATTTCTCAGATATTTTTATTGGTTTAAGAGTCAATCAAACATATTGTCAGAATAAAATCTATGTTTTTGGTTTGTTGGTTATGCATTGCTGATAGGGTATGAAGAACGCTCTATTTATATGTTATTAGTACGCAGGATGCGATGGTTTGGTTATCTAGACGCTAGCATAAATACTTCGTGTTTTCAGTTGTTTTCGATATGTTTAGGGTCGACGAGATTTTAGGGTTTTCAAAGGATTCAGGGTGACAATGGCACCAGGGCAGTATATACCAAACACAAAGCCTGTTACAAAAAGGTTTGACACAATTACTATTTGATAAAACCACGGTCGCTCCGTTTTACCCTCGCGTGCCAGTTACTAGGATATTGTAAGTATACGTTGCATACCATGCAAGCTAATAGATCGTGGGGTAGGGGATTAAACTACTGAGACTAGCAACGAGAATCTGGAAATCAGAAAGAAAAAATCGGCCAACTGAAAAGTTGTTTTGAGTGAGATTCCAACCAACAAACCTTGTGGCAAGCAGGTATTGTACCAACCAAATATTCCGGCCCGACATCACAGCAGATAATTGTCCAGTCGTTGTAGAAGCAGTATCAGGATACCAAAGAAAAACATAATATATTTTTATAATTTTATTTTTAACCCGTGTCTTTCTATTATTTACGTAGCCAGTACTTTTCGATTTTATTTTTGTCTTCATGGGTTGCAATGATCGGAGCCTGTTTAGAGTGGTGTATGTGCCTGGAGCATTGATTACTGATTTTTGAGCTACGGCAGTCTTAGTGGAAAGACGCTTACTCTCGATCCTTAGCCAAGTGGACTAGTAATTTGAACTACAGGAAACGCATATACTCGGGTTTCCTTTTTGATCTCACGGAACAGCGACCTTATTGGAATACGCAAAGAACGCGTGGATTCTGATTCGATTTTACGTATTAGAAAGAGAAAAAGTCTAGTTTAAGGAAAGAGCAGTGCTGGCGACACAAATAAGTAACCCTATTTCTGTACTACCTTACTTAGTAATATTACTTTTCCTTGTAAAATAGTAGAAGTGGCTATAAGTTTAATAGGGGCGGTAGTTAATAGCAACGTGTTAGGGTTAGTAATATCTTGAAAATTTCGGCCCAGTGGGTCGAGTGAGCTATAACCAGGGCGAGAGTGCAGGTGGGACTCGAAAATAGTAGTGCAACCGCGCCGTCTGGCAACCGTCAGGTGTCGTGGGCATAGGACCATTATTCTTGAGTAGACCGGGCGAGTAAGGGACTGGTTGGCACGACCAAAAACTTGAGCATCTTACGTAAATACCAGTATCGTCATCCGTCCGGGTGCATACACTGAGCAAACTTCAACTGCATAGTAATCGACCGCTACTTGTCGGAGCTTTTTATCTTCTTTGCTTGGTCGTTCTATTCGTGCTTACGCGACGCTCCGACCCCCAGGGCTCACTATAACACACAATGTCTATACTCGATTAATTTATTAAGGCCACCAAATATTCAGTCTCTCCAGCCACTGGGGTGCGGAGTCCGTGGTCTGGCGTACCAGTAAAGCGGTAGTGTTCCTAGAGTAGCGTTTCAACTCCCAAGATAACTTAATGGGTTACACCAACCGAATCGGCTCGGATTAAATGGTACCACGTTATTACGCTCTTGAATCCGATCAATACCCGTGCGCGTTATACAGTTTATTATACCAATACAATGCCGGAGCGCAACAATGTAGAGTTTAAACACCGAAATAGTTCGTGAACGATCACGCTGGATCTTCACGGACTTTTCTCGCTAGTACGTAATTAACTCCTTCTGCTTTCAATTTATACCAGCACTCCCCACATACGTCATAGATAATACCGAAAATATACAGTCTTACTTCAGCGCTCTCGTTAAACCTTTACCAGTGCATACACAACACAATACACAATGTTCCGTTCCTTTCAAACGAACAAGCCGATGCAAGCAAACGGCTTTCGCTTCCCAATCAGATGTTGGATGTTGACAAAGCTGCATACTATTTCTTACTTGGTCTGATTGGGAGACCGGTAAGAGTAAGAATAACCGGTAAGAGTAATAACAATACGACATAGGCGTCGAAATATATGTTACCATCGGAGCATTCCTCAAGCTCCTTAACCCCTGAACCACCGTATTTCAGCACATCGCGATAACGCTAGTTGGTTCATACGTCGCTCCTACAAGTGTATGATTAAGAGCCGACTTCGCTAAACAGCGCCTAAAGCGCCACACCCAGGCGACAAACAACTTGAACACAACACGCCTACAGTCATAATATCCGAAAGAGAACTAATCGAGCACATGTAGTCACTAGCTATCTCATTTATTTTAAAACTCGGAAAAACCTCATTACTTCCCTTAGAAACCACTGATAGATTAACAACATACTACTCGCTGCAACACAACCACTCTCTCCGATACCACACCGATACTGATAATCATAATCACACTCACTGATAACTAACACGTGATATTAAGAAAGTCCCCATTCGAACTTTCTAGAAACAAATTTATTTATTAATAATAATAATGATAATAAATTTAAAATAATTTGAAAATTTTATGGGAGAGGAGGGGTGGTATTATGGGGGATGTAGGGGGAAATTTTAATATGTTGAAGGGGTGGGATAGGGGTATTGGTATTGGGATTTTGGTAAAGGTGGGTTAAGTTTGATAAGGTAGGTGTTTGAAAAATGTGAAAATGGGAGAAAAATGGGAATTTTGGAAAATAGAAATTTAAAGGAAATAAAAGCGATGAGAAAGCGGTGGGGTATATATAATGTGAGTGGGGATAAGGGGTAAAGGATATTAAAATTTGGGGGAGGTTGGTAAGGTTTTGGGGAAATAGGAAATATTTGAAAAATGAAAGAAAATGGGGAAGAAGTGAAAATTTAGAAAAAGGAAATTTTATAGAAAAATAGAAGAAGGGAAGGTGTAGGTTTAATATGGGGTTGGGTTGGTAGATGGGAAAAGGATATAAAAAAATGGTAGTTTTTGGTGATGTATTGGAGAAGTTGGGGGTATTGAAAAAATGAGGAAAAAGGGAAAAAATGGTGATTTTGGGAAAGGAGGAAATTATGGGAAGAAGTAGGAGGGGAAAGGGGAATTTGAAATAACTTATTTTGTGTAAGGTAAAATTTAGATAGCAAACTCGAGTATCTGTGCTATTAAAGATCATACCCTGGTAATGTCCACAAGACGGGCCCGGGGTAATGAATTTTGATATTGGAAAAGCCTAAAGATTGGTTCAGTTAAATTTAAAACGAAATTTAAGTAATTTTGGTCAGCATTGGCAAGCTCGAGTAATTGTGCCATCCACGCTTAAGTATACCGTGGCAAGTTCGCATTACGAGCCGTGGTATTAAGTTAAAAGAAAAATAGATTTTATAAAAAGTAAATCTTGGTGGAAAGTTAAAGCGTTATGTGAGATTTGAATTACAAAAATGTGAAGCTAACCATGTATGGTTTATTACCCATGAAAAGTTATCTTTAACCTACAGCGAGCTCGAGTGGCGAGTCTGTAGTATTTTGATGATTTGTTGTAAGATTTTATACAAAGCTTTTCTGTTATCTGCTGTGCCCATGTAGGCTAGTGTAGGATGTAACCTAGAGTTCTTTAAAAACTTGTATTTGTAGTCACTGACAAAACTTAATACTGTCACGGTGCGCCCGCGTAGGCCCGTGAACAGCTGAATTTAGATTGACATCGAGTAATGTTAACGAATGAAATTGGTATTTTCAATAGCAAAATATTTATTGAGAAATCTTATTAGCAAAAGATGTTCGAATAACTGTTGATAACATTTGTTAATTGTAATTTTCGTATAGATTTTGAAAGAGGAATACCTAAGTAATCTTGCATTTACTTTTAGCTTTTATTTTATAGTTTGTCAGTATTTAGGGAGGAGTGAGCTGCATTAGCTCTGAAGGCATCCAAGCTCTGGATTAACTCAGCTATGCGGCCCGAGTTAAGACAGGGTATGGAGCTAGAGAAGGCATTGGTAACCGTCAGGTCCCAAGCTTAGAGGTTGTATAATACTACACTTTGGAATATCTTAATACCACTTGAGTATTAGTCAAGGAATAAAATATATTACCTGTGTCGTGTGTAATACTAGTAAGGAATGCAGAAAAATTGCACCAGGACTCTAAAACTATGGCTATATACAAGTTGCCTGAAATTAAATAACGATTAATGTGATAGCAGTATAGTCCTAGTAACGTGTACGCGCCACGGCGCCAGCCCTAAGGACAAAATAATGGGGTTTTGTGGGTGCACAGCACTTGTAAAGCTAAGAACCTTAGGGTAGGTCACTGCGAGCGTAAGGGAAAACACGTGTACCTAGATAGGTGACTAGCACTGTTGGTTGAACGTATACAACAACAAAGTACCTAGGAATACGCTCGGATTGGTTCAACAACACGAGTTCCCCTGAAAGAATTTTAATGCCCATTGTTAAATTGAAAATTTATAACCAAAATGAATAACAATGTTAGTATTACAAGATAATTCGTACAAAACAAAAAAACTTAACAATATCTAGCCTTATTCACTAGAAATGCCGTAGTTAACCATTAACAAAGTACTGGCACAGCACTAGGACCAACCTAGAACACAAGTGAGCTTTAGGAACTTATAACAATTTTTATATTTTTTTGTAGATTTTTGAGGCAAAAGAATTAACTTTGAGCGCGCAATAAAAGGGATATAAATACTATGTCGTAATATCCATGAGAATCGAATGTTCGTAGATCGCAAAAACCTGAAAAATTGAACAAAGTTTTATGTGTTAGTGTGGATAGGACAAGTGACACAGGATGCCCCTGAATAGAACGTGAGTGTTGGCCCATAACTGCCAAGCCCCCTAAGCGTAAAATTTCCGCGGCTTATGCATTGGGCAACCCCTAGGCGAGGCTTGCGCGAAGACCCAGTTCCGGTAACTAGGTCCCACCCTAGAGCATGCTACCAATGTCATAACCTTCGACGATATAGC
>JASANE010003809.1:0-23917 GCA_030248225.1 Trileptium ribeirensis
TAGCTCGCATTCATTGACGATTTCCACGGAATCAGTTGTGTGGACGATGCTATGATTTGTACCATATTTGATTGTATTAGTGCGACGGAGTTGTACTTCATACTCTAAGGTCTACGCTTTCATTGTTTCTGTACCGTATTCGATTTTAGTAGTGGGACCGAGTTTTATCTTATATTCTAGGTCCATGCTTTCACCGTACCCGGAGTCACGCTCCGTCATTGCTGTACCGAATCCGCTCCCTTCTCCGCATAGCCTTCGAATTGCTTGCACTGCCGCGCGCTATTAAGAGCGAACTTCTAAGCACGCCGAACCCATCCCCCGAGCTAGAGCAGACTTAGCTGAATGCCCTCGGGTAGACTCTCCGGCCCGGTAATACCGGGAACTACTTCGCTCGCGCCACCTTTTTTGTTTGTTTTCCCTTTATTTCTCCCCCCCCACAAAGGGAAGCGAATGCTCGGATTGGTACATTGTTACGGTCTCCGCTGGTATTTGTTCGTGTACCTTACTGGATGCCTGTCATTTACTAATGCTGTATATAGCTTTGAATAAACTCTTGAAAATTACATGACGTGTCCCATGTTCTTGGATTCTTAGCGTAATAAAGACGTTCGAATGAACGGGCCAACTCTGCGTGCCACGGCTTGACGAGGGGAATGTACCAAGCCCTGACACGTGCAGTTCGCCACTAGTACTTGTGTGTGAAAATCACGGAATTGTAGCGAGAGTGGTCCACCTTGTTTGTCAATCGAACCCGCTCATGAAATTAAGTACTCAAATGGAACAAAAATTTACTAGGAAAACGCTATTACTAAACACGGATAAATAGGTTGTTAGGATACCGATTAGATTGTCCGACGTTAAATTTTCAGGGCATGTCGGATCCCTGTGGGGGCCATATGGCTACAACTGAGCAAGTGTTCTGCTGAGGATAAACTAGGTGAAACTCAAAATTTACTCAGTGAAACTAAATCATCACGCGTTTTCACCTCAAATCACGCTGATAAAACAACTTCCGTTAAGCTAAGATAGGGAATATTGGTATGACATCATGACCTGTGAGCAGGTGTCGGTGTCAACCTCCCTGGGGGACCTCAGGAATCATACCAGAATACTAGACACGTGCGCAACCAATCGGGCGGGGTCCGAACACACCCCGTGAAGCGCGCCTGCGGCCTGCTAAGCTCCGTAACTTCTTGGGTCTGACCAAGGAAGGTGACTAAGAAAGAAAACTCAGGGTCCGCCCTTGAGGTTATGATAGCCGGGGTCGTACGGGCATGGTGTTAGGAAGTTGCGCCATGCAGCTGCGTCACCGTTATTACAATATTGTTGTAGTTTTAGATTTTTTGTTGTTTTGATATAATTTGTAGCCAAGTTTCCACACTCGGCTACAAATTTAAGCATTTTTTTAATTAAAATTTCATCATTTTAAAATATTCTTATTATCCGATGATCTATTTATTCAATGTTTTTATGTCGTAGTTGTTTCTTTCAAAATAGTTTTAATATTGAAGGCGAACAATCGATCGAAATGTCAAACTGATAACATATTAGTATTTATCGGAAACTATACGCGTCAAGGTTTGGGATCTCCTTTCCGCAGGCCATGACGCAGATAATTGACATGCCCAAACGGACGAACATATTGCGCTTTCAAATTGAATAATACGGGACACAGTTTTTGGTTTTCTTACAGAAACATTCATAATAGAAGCGGGTCCAGTCATCGACAGTAAAATAGAAAATGAGCAACACTGTAAAGGTAATTTCTTTTCTTATTCGGTTAGAGTCAAGCTCAACAGGGTCTTCTTTCCCCGCCGACTTCGCGGTGCCCGTTCCCACCGCTATGGTTTCGCTAGATAGTAGATAGGGACAGTAGGAATCTCGACAAAAATGACAAGAACGTATAAAGTCGGCGAGGTTTAGCACCACTAAGTGATACTCGAGAACAAAATTACGGGGAGGGCAAGGAGCATCTGTGAACCCAACTAGACGGGTACCAGAAATTCATTGTTTTGCAATCTCCAATTTTACCGAACTCAGGTCAGCTATGCAGCCAGAAACATAATGTGATGCGCTTGGAAACTCGCTCCACATAAAGCGCGGCACTACCACTAATCGAGAAGCATAAAACAAGAACATGTGTATCCTCCTGAAATTGGGGAATTGAGAAGGTTAGCAGTTAAAAGGTGAGCGGGCTATGACGGAGAACGCCCAAAAGCATTTAACACGCAGTAAAATAAAGTAAAATGGAACGCAACAAGTTATGCATGAAATTATTATACACCAAATAGTACAGACGTATGCACGAGTCCGAACATTGGATGATTCGGGCATGCATCCCTGCACTCAGGCATCTTCTATAATGTTCCTAGCGCCAAGCAACTCTTTAAAGGTATCTTTTGTACGAGTGAGTTCTACGTCAGTCTTCGTGACTTACTATCCAGGCGGCTGACCCATCATAGATGGACTATAGCAATAATTAAATTTTAGCACGGCGCGGTAAAAAACATACTACTTTTGTCGGGGTATGTCATTTGACGGCTTAACATATACTGTATAAAAACCTGTTCATTTCGCGGTGTATGAAACCAATATTTCTATGAATCCATGGTTTCACAGTCATTTGAATCGCACAGGGATATGAACAATACAGTGCCAATAACGAGAACGGTGGCCCATTACTCATTAAAAAACGTTCTGATTTTCCCAAGTTTATTGCACCATTTGAATGGGTAAAACAGTCAGAGTGGCGCGGCTCCTGCCTCTGAAACCTGGACGCTCCTTCATCCTGATGATTTTATATCACGCTCCACACCAGACTTGGTGTCTGTTTGCGAATGATCCATACTCCCGTCTCCAACGGAGCCGGTCTGTAGAGCCGACAGAACTCTGTCTTGCCGAAGCGACCTGATTCGATTATACTGTGCGCTACCCCCGACCTTGATAAAATTTTGCTATCAACTTATGCGAAATATCGCTCTCGTGCAGTCATGAGCGATTTTGTTTCAATCGCCGTTTTGAATAATTTAGCTTTCCGGTCAATCAGAAAATTCGGTTATTGATCAGATGCATTGCCTTACTGTAAACCGACGGCAGTATGACTAAAAGAAATCTGCATCTGCAGATTATTGTCGAAGTTCAACTTTTTTCTTTCTTGATTTTGTTCGTTGTTTCCAAGATAAAACAACGTCTTGGTTAGAGGTTAAATCGCAACAACTTGAAGAGTTTCACAAGAATACAGTTATAAAACCAAGTATGGTCGAGCAAGTCAATCATCTTGAAACTGTCTTGACGCTTTAATAAAGCAATGTCGAAACAATAACCGAATTTCGAATAGTCTAAAAGTGTAACGTTAATTCGTTTGTTCTGAGGCATCTTGGCCATCTGCCGCTAAACACCTAATTCAAACGATCCACAGACGTAAAAACACAAATGATCCATAAATTCAGATGAGTGCAATTAGTGAAAATATTTGCTCAAGCGCTGAAAGCCGACATTTTCGCGAATTTCCTAACGTTCCTTCATCGACCATCTGTTTCGTCCATTTTGCCGTGATAATAATAAATTCTTGATAATTCTAATCACATCTCCAATGAAATTCTAGCGTACCCTATGGTTACCATGCCTCTCCATACAAACATTGCATGTTGATATATCTGTTTGATTGCATGTTCTTATCTTTTCTGAGCCACCTTACCAACTTCCAAACATCCCAGGGAAAATTGACCACCGAGCGGGGCCCAAACGGGTACCAGAAACAGGACACAACTATGGGACCACCCACCGGGAGGAGACCCTCGTTGCGGACCCACTGGGACAACCTTCGGGCTCCAAACATACCCTTCCTCTTGCCTCGACATACACATATCTCTGTATACTATTCTGAAATTCGTAAAACTTATACATCTAACGAATATTTTTTATTTTACCTATCTTAGTGCATAAAATAAATATTTTAATGTATGTCTGGCTTAAATGTATTAGGGTAATATTTAAATATATAATTTAAAACTACTATTATTAACATTAATAATTAAACTTTAATTAAAAACGCCGAAAGAGAGTGAGAAAGCAGGAAGAGGAAGTGAAAGAAAGAACAGAGAGGGAAAGGAAAAGAGAAAGGTGAAAGAAAAAAAAAACAAAAGAAATACCGACAAGTCGCAGACAGAAGAAACAGTAACGACAATGCGGAAAAAAGGTTGTGGAAAGAAAACGACATGAAGAAAAGAGAGAATCTCACAAACAAAAACAACGACAAAAAAGACCTAATGTGAGATAAAAAGAAGAGAAAAACGACAGACAAAATGAAAGAAAGAAAGAAAGAAAGAAAGAAAGAAAGGGACATGGCAAGAGTGTGCTTGATGGGTTTCGGTGGGAATGCGGAGGGGCTGGGGACACATTTGGACACCGCGTATCGGGGGGTCGACTGATACTAGACACAAGACGTATAGACGCAGATTTGCAAGTCGGGATCACTCATATCGTACAGAGGACTTTAGCGGCCTCCCACAGACTAACAGATGTGGGGAACGATGCCCACCATGAGATCGTTGGACTCGCCGCAAAAAGTCGATTCAAATGAGGGTTAACACTCCTGCCTCCTGGGCAAAAAGCTTATAAATGCTAGAATGATAAAAACAAAGACAGTTTTGGCGATGATGGGGGCGCTATTATCAGTTACTCCATGTTAACGGGTGGTCGGACAAAGACCTGCCGGGTATTTCTGAAGATGTCTCGACTAGGTGAACACAATGAGGCATGATATGCTCACTTAGAAGTTGAAAATAGGATTTTTGGTGTTTTATGCACATTATCTGTCACGACCTGAATTGGGGGCAATTTAACGGGTTGTACAGGGGTAACGGAAGTTTCGGGTGGAGGCCCGCCGTAGATTGTTGCGCTCGCCTAGAGCAGACGGGTTGAATGAGGGGTCACAAGCATGTATTCATGTATTCATGCTGCTGTTAAGTCATGAAGGATTTGGAAAGTGGAAAAAACTGTCTGTAATGTACAATGTAGTGCAGATATAAAACGCAGGGGAAACTCTGGTAATGGCTTAACGTCGTTACGGATCGAGACCCCATAGTTTGTTTACATTCCTTAATGGGGGTCTTCGATCGAATGACATATAAATCTTCCACCTATTGGACACCAATGATAGATAAGAATGGTTGTACTGTCTGTGATCAAGTGATGATAGATATCAAAGAAGCGAAAGTGAAAATTTTGCTGGTGTTCGCAGGCATACCAAAAAGCGCAACTGAATCTGATAATGTCGGCTAGTTGTCCGACGGTATAGCATATACAGTAAAATATCTAATTCCGTAGGGGGTGCCTTGTTTGCGCCAGTAAAAGATCACAAAAACGATGGATTGACAAAGCTGATATGAGCTACTGATCCTTCATATTGTACAATCCTACGGAAACGTAGGGGCAGGGGAAAAATCGTTCAAAGGAGCGATAAAGGCATATGGGTGTATTGGAATCAAATATATAACATTCCGAACTACTATCAACAGCCAAACTGAACGTAAGTAACGGCTGTTTATGTGATTTTGGCGTGATTACTCCTCAGATTATGGATTGGATTCTTATACGATTTCGTCATGCCATTTCGGTTCCATTGAAAAGGTCATAAAAAATTCTGTATTAAAAACAACCCGGGACAATCCCTCGAAATATTAACCGTTAAGCGGTTAGGGTCCTTTGAACCCGGTATCGTTGGTTCCGATCTAATCGGAACTTACTGTTTTCACGGATTTGTTGTTCGGAGTTTTTTTCTTCTTCGCGCTACTACTATTTTATGTGCGGCTCTGCTTAAAATCACGACACGGATTGTGTTGCTTGTAGTTAGTGTCGCTGAAACTAATACCTTTATCACGCTTCTGCCATATAGTGGCACCGGGTCGTGTTCCGGAAGATTTCAAAGAGTTCCGAAAAGAATTTATACGAATGTTCACATTTCCGACACCTACTTTTCTCATAATCTCCTCTAGTCGACTTCTGCCGCTATCGATCAAAAATTGACGACGCCACATAAGATACGTGCAACGACACATAAGCAATATATATGTATATATATATATATCGAAAAAGATGTCAAAGCATGCAATTGTGCACATAAAATAATGTTAATCGATGACACAAGCATATGCAAAAGATGATAGTTAATAACAGACAAAACCACTAGTACGGCCATGGCACCTTGTGGCGTTCCAACACCAGTATATTTTAATTAGTCTAATACGAATTACACATGATTTTCGACGAAAACGTTTCACCTCTTATGGTTACCAAATTCTAATCCAAATTTTACTTCTTGCTGAGTGTTTCAACCCCAAAATTTGGCAAAGACACATGTAATAGACCTGAACGGTCCTGTTACATATGGAAACTCCCGTGACTTATTAATGTGTTTTGATCAATGGTTGAAATTTTTATTTGAGAAGATAGTTTACATGCGAAAATACTTTGCTTGTAACTTTCTATCAATAGATGCTTTTCAAGCGTAAAGTAAGTGAACAACGATGTATTTGAATAAAGCCATGAGTGTGTAAGGCATCCACCGGCAATAATTTAAATTTGCTAGTTTAAATCTGATAAAATTTGTTGCAACAGCGCTTTAAAATTTTTTGGGACTTCTGTTAATTTTTAAAACTTTTCCCCCAAATTTTGCGAATTTTTTCTCCATTTTACCTAATTGTTCCCCAAGTTTTTCCGTTTACGCCAGTTGTTGATTTTTGCCAAAAGTTTCAGCGTGCCTTGGGCACGCCGGAGGCATCAGACTTCCTCCAGGGAAGGCATCGGTGTTGCCAGGGGTTTTAGCTACAGCACTCTCTCTATGACCATGTATGATGAAGCAGTGCGCTTTGAAGCAGTACATTAGCAGTGCGCTGTAAACCTAGAAGCCTATTTGTTTTTGTTAAGAAATAAAGCGGTTTTTCTTTCTTCCGCGCAAAAACTTTTTTCTAGAATTTCGTTTTCTCAATTTGCATTTAAAAACTTCCCTAAGTTCCCACTTCAAAAATTGTCAAAATTTTCAGAAACTCAATATTTTACTATTTCAACGTTTACCACAGTATCATAATTTCCCCTTTACAAAACTTTTCTAATATCTTAATTTTTAAATACTGACTTTCCCGTTTTCAAAAATTTCTCGATTTTCCGGTTTGCAAATATTTCCTGACTTTCATTTTTTTCACAAAACTCTAACTAAATGACTTATCGCATAATAAAACTCTGGGGGCCCAATCTAGACACCGGTAAAAAAGCGTTTTACAAGCAGTAAAAGAAGACGGCTGCCTATTGCTAAGTATAGAGAACTAAACAGTTTCCCAGCTCAGGGGATCACAATAGTTCGCCCAAAAACAGCAATAGTATATAAAGTTGTTTGATTTTTACTTGACAAAACTAACAATTTAACACAAAACTTCATTTCAGTGTATTATAATGTTGAAATCGCAAATTTGAACTTATTAGAAACTTGTAGCTGTCTATTACACGAAATTGTCATTTTCTCGACTCGTTTTTATATAAAACAAAGTCACTAAAACATTGGCAAAGTGAAAGTTGGAAATGTTCGCACCATGTGTCATAAACTGAACAAAAACTTTGTTTTTTGCATCGGTAACGATATATAAGTTTAATAAACATAGTTTTTATCACCTGCAATTTTGTTGAGAACGTTGCAACTTGTGGATCGGAACAATCAAAAGAGAGAACAATTTTTGCAGTCTAACAGTGGCACGATCCACGTTTTTTCAGCACTAAATCTGTTCCATGCTTACTATTGTTATTGTTTACTATATGATAAATAGATATGTAAATCAGCACCTTGGTTTATCGCATACAAAAAAGCCATTTCAATATACTTTGAATGTAACCTGTTCGAAGACTTTACGCTTGAAAAGCATCTATTGATAGAAAGTTTCAAGCAAAGTATTTCGCATGTAAACTATCTTCTACAATAAAAATTTCAACCATTGATCAAAACACATTAACAAGTCACAGGAGTTTCCATATGTAACAGGACCGTTCAGGTCTATTACGTGTGTCTTTGCCAAATTTTGGGGTTGAAACACTCAGCAAGAAGTAAAACTTGGATTAGAATTTGGTAACCATAAGAGGTGAAACGTTTTCGTCGAAAATCATGTGTAATTCGTATTAGACTAATTAAAATATACTGGTGTTGGAACGCCACAAGGTGCCATGGCCGTACTAGTGGTTTTGTCTGTTATTAACTATCATCTTTTGCATATGCTTGTGTCATCGATTAACATTATTTTATGTGCACAATTGCATGCTTTGACATGTTTTTCGATATATATATATATACATATATATTGCTTATGTGTCGTTGCACGTATCTTATGTGGCGTCGTCAATTTTTGATCCGATAGCGGCAGAAGTCGACTCGAGGAGATTATGAGAAAGTAGGTGTCGGAAATGTGAACATCGTATAAAGTCTTTTTGGAACTCTTTGAAATCTTCCGGAACACGACCCGGTGCCACTATATGGCAGAAGCGTGATAAAGGTATTAGTTTCAGCGACACTAACTACAAGCAACACAATCCGTGTCGTGATTTTAAGCAGAGCCGCACATAAAATAGTAGTAGCGCGAAGAAGAAAAAAACTGCGAACAACAAATTCATGAAATCAGTAATTTCCGATTAATCGGAACCAACGGATGCCGGGTTCAAAGGACCCTAACCGCTTAACGGTTAATATTTCGAGGGATTGTCCCGAGTACTTTTAATACAGAATATTTTATGACCTTTTCAATGGAACCGAAATGACATGACGAAATCGTATAAGAATCCAATCCATAATCTGAGGAGTAATCACGCCAAAATCACATAAACAGCCGTTACTTACGTTCAGTTTGGCTGTTGATAGTAGTTCGGAATGTTATATATTTGATTCCAATACACCCATATGCCTTTATCGCTCCTTTGAACGATTTTTCCCCTGCCCCTACGTTTCCGTAGGGATCTACAATATGTCGGATCAGTAGCTCATATCAGCTTTGTCAATCCATCGTTTTTGTGATCTTTTACTGGCGCAAACAAGGCACCCCCTACGGAATTAGATATTTTACTGTATATGCTATACCGTCGGACAACTAGCCGACATTATCAGATTCAGTTGCGCTTTTTGGTATGCCTGCGAACACCAGCAAAATTTTCACTTTCGCTTCTTTGATATCTATCATCACTTGATCACAGACAGTACAACCATTCTTATCTATCATTGGTGTCCAATAGGTGGAAGATTTATATGTCATTCGATCGAAGACCCATTAAGGAATGTAAACAAACTATGGGGTCTCGATCCGTAAAGCCGTTAAGCCATTACCAGAGTTTCCCCTGCGTTTTATATCTGCACTACATTGTACATTACAGACAGTTTTTTCCACTTTCCAAATCCTTCATGACTTAACAGCAGCATGAATACATGAATACATGCTTGTGACCCCTCATTCAACCCGTCTGCTCTAGGCGAGCGCAACAATCTACGGCGGGCCTCCACCCGAACTTCCGTTACCCCTGTACAACCCGTTAAATTGCCCCCAATTCAGGTCGTGACAGATAATGTGCATAAAACACCAAAAATCCTATTTTCAACTTCTAAGTGAGCATATCATGCCTCATTGTGTTCACCTCGTCGAGACATCTTCAGAAATACCCGGCAGGTCTTTGTCCGACCACCCGTTAACATGGAGTAACTGATAATAGCGCCCCCATCATCGCCAAAACTGTCTTTGTTTTTATCATTCTAGCATTTATAAGCTTTTTGCCCAGGAGGCAGGAGTGTTAACCCTCATTTGAATCGACTTTTCGCGGCGAGTCCAACGATCTCATGGTGGGCATCGTTCCCCACATCTGTTAGTCTGTGGGAGGCCGCTAAAGTCCTCTGTACGATATGAGTGATCCCGACTTGCAAATCTGCGTCTATACGTCTTGTGTCTAGTATCAGTCGACCCCCCGATACGCGGTGTCCAAATGTGTCCCCAGCCCCTCCGCATTCCCACGGAAACCCATCAAGCACACTCTTGCCATGTCCCTTTCTTTCTTTCTTTCTTTCTTTCTTTCTTTCATTTTGTCTGTCGTTTTTCTTTTCTTTTTCTCTCTCTTTAGGTCTTTTTGGTCGTTGTTTGTGTTTGTGCGATTCTCTCTTGTCTTCTGGTCGTTGTCTTGCCACGACCTTTTTGCCGCTTTGTCGTTACTGTTTCTTCTGTCTGCGACTTGTCGGTATTTCTTTTGTTTTTTTTTTCTTTCACCTTTCTCTTTTCCTTTCCCTCTCTGTTCTTTCTTTCACTTCCTCTTCCTGCTTTCTCACTCTCTTTCGGCGTTTTTAATTAAAGTTTAATTATTAATGTTAATAATAGTAGTTTTAAATTATATATATTAAATATTACCTAATACATTTAAGCCAGACATACATTAAAATATTTATTTTATGCACTAAGATAGGTAAAATAAAAAATATTCGTTAGATGTATAAGTTTTACGAATTTCAGAATAGTATACAGAGATATGTGTATGTCGAGGCAAGAGGAAGGGTATGTTTGGAGCCCGAAGGTTGTCCCAGTGGGTCCGCAACGAGGGTCTCCTCCCGGTGGGTGGTCCCATAGTTGTGTCCTGTTTCTGGTACCCGTTTGGGCCCCGCTCGGTGGTCAATTTTCCCTGGGATGTTTGGAAGTTGGTAAGGTGGCTCAGAAAAGATAAGAACATGCAATCAAACAGATATATCAACATGCAATGTTTGTATGGAGAGGCATGGTAACCATAGGGTACGCTAGAATTTCATTGGAGATGTGATTAGAATTATCAAGAATTTATTATTATCACGGCAAAATGGACGAAACAGATGGTCGATGAAGGAACGTTAGGAAATTCGCGAAAATGTCGGCTTTCAGCGCTTGAGCAAATATTTTCACTAATTGCACTCATCTGAATTTATGGATCATTTGTGTTTTGACGTCTGTGGATCGTTTGAATTAAGGTGTCTAGCGGCAGATGGCCAAGATGCCTCAGAACAAACGAATTAACGTTACACTTTTAGACTATTCGAAATTCGGTTATTGTTTCGACATTGCTTTATTAAAGCGTCAAGACAGTTTCAAGATGATTGACTTGCTCGACCATACTTGGTTTTATAACTGTATTCTTGTGAAACTCTTCAAGTTGTTGCGATTTAACCTCTAACCAAGACGTTGTTTTATCTTGGAAACAACGAACAAAATCAAGAAAGAAAAAGTTGAACTTCGACAATAATCTGCAGATGCAGATTTCTTTTAGTCATACTGCCGTCGGTTTACAGTAAGGCAATGCATCTGATCAATAACCGAATTTTCTGATTGACCGGAAAGCTAAATTATTCAAAACGGCGATTGAAACAAAATCGCTCATGACTGCACGAGAGCGATATTTCGCATAAGTTGATAGCAAAATTTTATCAAGGTCGGGGGTAGCGCACAGTATAATCGAATCAGGTCGCTTCGGCAAGACAGAGTTCTGTCGGCTCTACAGACCGGCTCCGTTGGAGACGGGAGTATGGATCATTCGCAAACAGACACCAAGTCTGGTGTGGAGCGTGATATAAAATCATCAGGATGAAGGAGCGTCCAGGTTTCAGAGGCAGGAGCCGCGCCACTCTGACTGTTTTACCCATTCAAATGGTGCAATAAACTTGGGAAAATCAGAACGTTTTTTAATGAGTAATGGGCCACCGTTCTCGTTATTGGCACTGTATTGTTCATATCCCTGTGCGATTCAAATGACTGTGAAACCATGGATTCATAGAAATATTGGTTTCATACACCGCGAAATGAACAGGTTTTTATACAGTATATGTTAAGCCGTCAAATGACATACCCCGACAAAAGTAGTATGTTTTTTACCGCGCCGTGCTAAAATTTAATTATTGCTATAGTCCATCTATGATGGGTCAGCCGCCTGGATAGTAAGTCACGAAGACTGACGTAGAACTCACTCGTACAAAAGATACCTTTAAAGAGTTGCTTGGCGCTAGGAACATTATAGAAGATGCCTGAGTGCAGGGATGCATGCCCGAATCATCCAATGTTCGGACTCGTGCATACGTCTGTACTATTTGGTGTATAATAATTTCATGCATAACTTGTTGCGTTCCATTTTACTTTATTTTACTGCGTGTTAAATGCTTTTGGGCGTTCTCCGTCATAGCCCGCTCACCTTTTAACTGCTAACCTTCTCGATTCCCCAATTTCAGGAGGATACACATGTTCTTGTGTTATCCTTTCGATATTAGGTAGTGCCGCGCTTTATGTGGAGCGAGTTTCCAAGCGCATCACATTATGTTTCTGGCTGCATAGCTGACCTGAGTTCGGTAAAATTGAAATTGCAAAACAATGAATTTCTGGTACCCGTCTCGTTGGGTTCACAGATGCTCCTTGCCCTCCCCGTAATTTTTTGTTCTCGAGTATCACTTAGTGGTGCTAAAACCTCGCCAACTTTATACGTTCTTATCATTTTTGTCGAGATTCCTCCTGTGCTTATCCACTATCTAGCGAAACCATAGCGGTGGGAACGGGCACCGCGAAGTCGGCGGGGAAAGAAGACCCTGTTGAGCTTGACTCTAACCGAATAAGAAAAGAAATTACCTTTACAGTGTTGCTCATTTTCTATTTACTGTCGATGACTGGACCCGCTTCTATTATGAATGTTTCTGTAAGAAAACCAAAAACTGTGTCCCGTATTATTCAATTTGAAAGCGCAATATGTTCGTCCGTTTGGGCATGTCAATTATCTGCGTCATGGCCTGCGGAAAGGAGATCCCAACCTTTATGCTATAGTTTCCGATAAATACTAATATGTTATCAGTTTGACATTTCGATCTGATTGTTCGCCTTCAATATTAAAACTATTTTGAAGGAAACAACTACGACATAAAAACATTGAATAAATAGATCATCGGATAATAAGAATATTTTAAAATGATGAAATTTTAATTAAAAAAATGCTTAAATTTGTAGCCGAGTGTGGAACTTGGCTACAATTTATATCAAAACAACAAAAAAATCTAAAACTACAACAATATTGTAATAACGGTGACGCAGCTGCATGGCGCAACTTCCTAACACCATGCCCGTACGACCCCGGCTATCATAACCTCAAGGG
Source organism: Trileptium ribeirensis (assembly GCA_030248225.1). NCBI lineage: Eukaryota > Metazoa > Nematoda > Enoplea > Enoplida > Thoracostomopsidae > Trileptium > Trileptium ribeirensis. The sequence goes on from JASANE010003809.1 coordinate 13,162, forward strand.
CGGACCCTGAGTTTTAAATTTTAACCACTTTTCTTGGTCAGACCCAAGAAGTTACGGAGCTTAGCAGGCCGCAGGCGCGCTTCACGGGGTGTGTGCGGACCCCGCCCGATTGGTTGCGCACGTGTCTAGTATCTTGGCCTGATGCTGAGGTCCCCCAGGGAGGTTGACACCGAAACCTGCTCACAGGTCATGATGTCAAACCGATATTCCCTGTCCTATCTTAAAGGAAGTTGATTTTTCTAGCATGATTTGAGGTGAAAAGCAAACGTGATAGGTTTAGTTTCGCTGTGTAAATTTTGAGTTTCCGCTAGTTTATCCTCAGCCGAACACTTGCTCCGTTGTAGCCATATGGCCCCCCACAGGGATCCGACATGCCCTGAAAAGTTTAACGTCGGACAATCTAATCGGTATCCTAATAACCTATTTATCCGTGTTTAGTAATAGTGTTTTCCTAGTAAATTTTGTCCCGATTTGCGTGTACTAATTTCATGAGCGGGTTCGATTGACAAACAAGGTGGACCACTCTCGCTACAATTCCGTGATTTCCAAACACAAGTACTAGTGGCGAACTGCACGTGTCAGGGCTTGGTACATTCCCCTCGTCAAGCCGTGGCACGTAGAGTTGGCCCGTTCATTCGAACGCCTTTATTACGCTAAGAATCCAATAACACGGGACACGTCATGTGATTTTCAAGAGTTTATTCAAAGCTATATACAGCATTAGTAAATGATAGGCATCCAGTAAGGTACACGAACAAATACCAGCGGAGACCGTAACAATGTACCAATCCGAGCATTCGCTCCCTTTGTCCAATGCGAAAAAAAGGAAAACAGAAAAAAGATGGCGCGAGCGAAGTAGTTCCCGGTATTACCGGGCCGAAATCTGTACCCGAGGCATTCAGCTAAGTCCGCTCTAGCTCGGGGATGGGTTCGGCGTGCTTCGAAGTTCGCTCTTAATAGCGCGCGGCAGTGCAAGCAATTCGAAGGCTATGCGGAGAAGGGGGCGGATTCGGTACAGCAATGACGGGATATGACTCCGGGTACGGTGAAAGCATAGACCTAGGATATAAGATAAAACTCGGTCCCACTACTAAAATCGAATACGGTACAAAAACAATGAAAGCATAGACCTAGAGTATGAAGTACAACTCCGTCGCACTAATACAATCGTATATGGTACAAATCATAGCATCGTCCACGCAACTGATTAGTAAAAATCGTCAATGAATACGAGCTAATAGTCATGATTCAACCAACTAGGCGCCTACATGGCAGTCAGAAGTTAAAACGCTGTCCGTGTGCATCACCTGTCCTATAACTGTTGCCTAGCGTCCCTAACAAGTCACTCATTTCATTCCGCCCTACGGCCAGGGTTTTTCTCTAGTTCTCCAATAGCCGTCGCCTCAGCGATTTGAGTAGTTCAACTGGGAGCTCGATTATCCGGAGTCCTACTAGTCTCATAACCGGTAGGCCGGCGACAGTCCGATCGATTTTGGTTGTAGAGTATCAATTGAACAATGTCATGTCGGCGCGGGGCGGAGTCTTACTCAAATTCTTTAAACGATCGCCCCTAGTCATTTCTTCGACGGCCCAAGTAAACGGGGCTTGGGCGGTTGTCGCCTTTAGCTATTCCCCAAGCAACCGAGGCCGCCCTTTTTCACGGTACTAACGGGTTGTCGTGCCTTTCCCATAACTGGGACTCGTTCCGTCGGGGGTGGGTTGGTACTTTCCTTTTTTGGGGTTGTTTTGGTTGGTTCCTTTCTTTCCTTTCCTGTCTTGCCTTCGGTTCCTTTCGTTGCTTTTGTTTCTGTTGCTCGTTTTGTTTCTGCTGTTTCCTTTGTTTCTGTTGTTTCTTTTGTTTTGTCGTCCTCTCTCTATCGTAGTCGTTTTGGGATTCTAGTACACTGTACGAATCGAAAGTGTACAGTGTCTCGACTGCACTATCGAGACTGTGCAGTCGAGTTATCATTAAAATTTTAATGAATTTCCTCAGAACTCGATAGTCGAGTGGATAAAACAGAAATACCTGCAGCGGACTTAAATCCTCCGTGCAGGATCGAAACTCAACAAGGGAAAGTGAAAAAGAGAGAGAGACGAAACAGTAAAACTCAGAAAAAGGGCCTACATAGTACATAGCCTAACGGGCAACCAGAGATAAAATGTAAAAATGCCTAAACTCAGCGATCAAGTCGCTCTGAAAAGAAAACGGGGTTTTGCACTTACTCGGTTTGGGACCCAAATGATTCGCGAGAGGTCGCGAGTTTTCTTTCTTAAAATGGGAGCATGATGATTTCATTTTGAACAATGAGCACCCTAACGTGCCTTTGAATGCATTTGTTGTGGCCGATTTTGGTACTTGGCCATGCCGTCAGTTGGTTTCGGTCGCCCGGGGGCTTCCTACGTACTGTCATCGAGCTTAACCACAAGTCTGCGTTGTAGCGAAACCTGGTAAACTTTATAGCCTGGTTGCGACAGATTCGAAGTAAACATTTTGTAGCAACATCTGCTGTTAGAGCTTAGGCTAGGGGGTCATTGGGGCTGTCATGGATTCGGGCGGTCGGCGCTGGACTCCGGACAGAGCACTGATGCTTCTCTTGTAACAACCAAATGAGTCCTAAATGAGGCTGAAGCAATCTGGCCATTTTTTGTACACGGCAAACATTGCAATCAGAAAGCAAAAACACCTTATGCTCAGGTTAATGTTCTTAAAATTTGTTTGGTCTTTTCATTTTCCCCAAATTTTCTTAGCTCGATCTGATAAGCAAAATTTTGGGGCTTTCTAAAGCCCGACGGAAACTAACCCTCCGTCCCTAACTGCAACGTCAGTTCGAGCTCAAGCAGCGGCATGAGCATCGAACGGTCTATTAAACTGTAATTTTGCAAACAACAATTCCAACGGAAAACAAACAAGCAAATCCCTAAGGTTTCGTTGGTAAATTTTACCGTGGTCTGCTCAGGAAAATTCAACAGCCCTAACTCAAACGTACCAAGTCATGTAAAAGCGCGCGGACGATAAGCGTCCGTTTTGATTCGCCTTACCTATGACCACGGGGAATCAGAACTACTTCGGCTTTTAGGCTCACAACCTAACACCCTCCCGTGCAATCACTCAATACGTCCCCAAAACGGAACTCGACGGAGGAGGTTTGTCAAAAGTCATGTGAAAGTGTGACAGCTCGACCTGGATACATCAGACGACCCACGACGGGCGTCCAGTCGAACTACCGAAACTACGAATTGCGCTATAGCCATGTAAAGTTTGATGGTCTGTTACATCTTGCTCTGGGGAAAATAAACCCCCATATGTCTGGTTCACTTCCTGACTTACGACGTTCGGTCCGGGACAGCAACTGCTAGTCCCCTTCCGCGAGACGGAAGATGTCTGCGCGGGTCCTCCATCGGTCGAATCCCATTCCAAACGCAAAGCGAACAAAAACACGGAAAAGCGAAACAAATTGCGAAACCAATGTAGTAAAACTCTAGCGTCGGAGCCGGTCAGTAAAGTCGACCGAACTCCGCGCTGCCGAAGTCGAACTGATTCCAAGAGACGACGCGGTAGTCGTCGCTTCAAAATTTTCTGCTGTGTTGAAGCATGGCGATTTTGTCGCCATCCAATCGGCGACGATCTTTTGACGCCCACTTTTTCGAGGTCAAACCCGGGCGCCCAATCGAAAAATTCCCAAGATTTTGATTTTGACAGCTATCGTAAACCCTGGGATCCCGTTAGAGAGAGTCGGCTTCAATCGAAATCGCCGACATCAAATTTGAACCCTCCGATTACTCGGAGGTCGACCATCTGTGCTTTTTAGCTGAAACTCTGATGTAACCTCCAAAAGTTATGTCAAGAATATATTTGGAGATCATTACTCAGATCACTTAAGCTCATTACTTAATCCTAAATCGACTGTTAAAACCCCAACTGTTCTACAAAAATGGTTGGGTCACCCGTCAAATTTCAAAATTTTAAATCTTTTCCCGTTATAAAGTACTTAAGATAAGCTAGAAGATGTCTCTTCCGCGTTCTGGTTCTCATCCATCAAATTTCCCCCAGCTAACTCGCCGATTTAAAGCCAAATTTCTGCTATTTAGCGAGTTAGCTGCCTCATCCATCACTTAATTAAGCTTATTTGGAGGGCATCTGGGGCTAAATTTTACCACCATATCCATGGATAAACGTGCTAACATTGCACGTTTATATGTTGGCTTACAAGATAAAGCCAAACATTCCTAGCATTCCACGCTAATGGCTTTTCAAATAGCCCGACAGGACGTCTTTAGACGTCCCGAAGGGGGGGAAACCTAAGACGGGAATGAGCTGATTTCACGACCTGGGACGCAGCACATTCCTACGTATTCTCTGAACTATCCGGGGTCCTATTCAGGAGCTCCCGGAACCCGCGGGAGGGCCCTAAACCTGCCCCCCGTCAGTCCTATTCCTATGTGTCCAGTCCGTCCGTAAAACTCACAAATTTAAGGAAATTTTACATGTCCGTCCTCGTCTGTCCCGTTTTTTGTGTCCTTTTACATACTATATATATATATATATAGATATATACATACATATACATACATATATCTCTACATATTTACATGTATCTATATCCACAAACACATATACATACAATACTCATGAGCACACATTACACATGAGACACTCAGGCGACCTGAGCGACAGAAAGGTCGCTCAAGTTCACACTAGAAACACGCAGAACCACAACAACAACAACAATAACAACATCGACACAACAGCACAGCAACCACAACAACAACAACAACAACACATACACACACGTACACACACACATGGCGACAGCAACGACAACAACCGACCAAAAGAAGTCGGTTAAGGAGAGTGGAAAAGGAAAAAGAAGAACGAGAAAGAAAGGCACGGGAAGGGTGTCGGGACAGGGGGTTCCTGAGGGAATTTCGAGGGGCTGGGGCGAAATTCGGTCCCAGGACGAAAAACGGGGCCGAATGATACCAAACACGAGGGGGTTAGATGCAGTGGCGGGTCGGGACCCAATTTTTGGGTTCCGACATATATTAGCATACGGGGTTTCAGCGGGCTCTCCCGCTCTAACGGTTGGGCGGAGCGACGCCCGCCGGACATCGTTGAACTCGCCTAGAAAAGGCGATTCAAACGAGGGGTGTTTTCCCTACCTTAACGGCAGCGGGTAGAGGTGCACTAAAATTACGACGGTTGAAGGCCGTTAAAGAGAGTTTTAGCAAAAAGTGGGGGCGCATTTTCGGCTCTCCCGGGTTAACGGGGCGACGGATGGAGACCCGCCGGGCATCGTTGAAGATGTCTCGACGCGACGAATGCAATGAGGGGCATTATGCCTACCTTTGAGTTGGGGTTAGATTTTCGGTCGGTCTGTACCCACTTGCAGTCGGTATGCCAAATTGGGGGGCACATTATCGGTCATAAGAGGCTAACGCGAAGGCGGACAAAGACCCGCCGGATATCGTTGTGCTCGCCAGGAGCAGACAAATAAAATGAGGGGTCGCATGAGCACGTTTAGGGTCTGTGGTCAAATACGGAGTTGGTACAAACTGAAGGAATTTTATGTTGAATTTTCGTGGTGCATTATAGAACAGGGAAGTAAGCTATATGGCAGCGGGAGGACTGGTCTGATCGAGACCCGCCTGGCCTCGTCAGATGCCTAAATGGGTACTCTACTTAGAAACACGCATATTTTCAATCAATGATCCGATGGTTACCAGAAAAACCAGTTGTTAGGGTGCGGGTCAGGCAATTTTGGGCGTCAACGGATGTTATAAAAATGAAAGTTCTGATACGGTGGGGGCGGGAAAATAGACATACCGAGACACGAAGATCAGGCAGCACACACATATCTACATATATACATAACTATATATCCATATATGCCTATATCAGGTCCACTCGGGACCATGGTCACCAACCAAACCTAGCGTAAGTATTGGCTGTTGATTGAATGTTCACCTATTTGTCCCCAGGATATCTCGTGAAATCCTCCAGCGATTTGCGATGTCTTGGGCTCGTTCGAGAGCCCTGAAAATTCTCTACCGAAAAGTACTCGGGCATTTCCGGTAAATCTGAACCGTTGGACGGTTACGGGCCGATAAACAGGCCCGAGGTCCGTTATTTCCGAACAATCGGAAACTACCGTAACCCATTTGTTTCAGCTTACTTTTGAGACCATTAAGCTATGGTTCGCTCAAACCAGGTAAACTTGATGGTCTTGATTCTGATCACTTCCCTTCCCCTTAGATTGTCAAAGGCCTCCTATTCCCGGACGGTCTGAATTTTAAAGTTTTAACGCGGAAGCATTCCTAATGGTTGAATTCCGTTTGTCTTTTCTATCTTGGCCAATTAAGGTCCCTACCTGCCTGCTCTCAGGCCTCTGGCTAAAGAAACCTCCTCCTGGGCTTCGGCGGCCCCTCCGAAATAATGCGCGGGTACAAAACATGACATGCAATGGCAAAAATACAATCATATATGCGTACAAAATATAACATGCAATGGTAAAATACAATCATGTATACCATACGTACAAAATCGATAATAAACATGACCATGGCACCACTCAACCAGGAAATGTTTGGGTTCAATTCGACACGCGTCTTGAGCAATTTTCCGTTGAAATCATGTCGAAGACACGTAACGGGCCGGAACGGGCCTGTTACATCTCTTTTATTTTTAAATGGAAATTTTCGGACTTAATTATTCGGGTTGGAACAATTTTCTCTGTTGTCAATTTAATACAGTTCCTGCCTATAATGGCGTCTCTGACGACTCCGGGCCAAGAATAAATTGGACCTTATGTACCGATAATATGGTACGATATGGTACATGGAAATTCAGGTTTCCCAGTTAATTTATGTTATTGTCGGAATATCTTATTGACCATTGTTGGTCCTAAGCCCGCGTCATCTAGTACCTGGCCTAATAAATTGCTCAAAATATGTTATTCAGTGCAAATTCAGCCACGTTTCCGCCGAGTCCTCGTTAGATCCTAGCGATTTCTATTTCTGAAAAGTATTCCGAAAAAGTCCTCCTGATAAGTATTCCGAAAAACTGAAAAGTATTCCGAAAAAGTCCTCCTCTTATATTTTTGAGGGGGCAAAAAGGACTTTGCAGTACGTTTTGAAAGAATTTTCAGCCTGGTTAAAAACCGCGTTAGTCAATTATTTCTGCCACGGTGCCATGGTAATTATGCGTAGAAACCGCATAACGACGTAAAATAAACATATCAATGCGACATTCAGTGCGAAAAACATAGAAATGATTCCGATTGCCATGTACAACACTAGGTATGGTTTACCACTGGTTCTGGTCGCCTTGTCAAATCTGAAAATTCTCTCGGAAAGTCGGTACCGTATCGTCCTATTAGTAATTTTTTTTTATTACTTCATTCCAGCTCTCAGGTGTGAGTTCCGTGGACCCATTGCGAAAGTACCCGATGTAAGTTCGGAAACGCATTCCATAAGCTCTTACCGTAGGTGTAGCATATTTCGCCGATTGCGTTAGTTCGGGCCAGTAGTTTGGGGCGTCGATACTTCCGCATCCTGTCGGGGAATTGCCATTAATTTCTTGGAACATCTTGGTATACTCGTCGTGCCACTCGTCAGTATTGTCCTGTCCAATGTCCCAATGTGGCGAAGGCGGGGCAATAATTGCTGGGCTCCTTTTACTAGTAGATAGTCGAATGAACAGATATATCGGCGCACTCGACGCATCCCTTACTAGGCGTGTAGGCAACACCTGGTGGTTTGGTTCGTAGGGCCGCTTTATATCCGCCAAGAATCATGACGTCCTCATATAAGGCATGGCATGCACGTCGCCAGCCGAACACGAGGAGTACAGCATGGTGGCTCCCGGCGGAGCAACCGCCCTTTTGATGCGGCCATATGACCAAAGATGCCGCTAATGAGTCGCCCAAAATACATCTCTTTTATTTTTAAATGGAAATTTTCGGACTTAATTATTCGGGTTGGAACAATTTTCTCTGTTGTCAATTTAATACAGTTCCTTGTTGGTCCGAGTCACACATGTGGTCTGGGCCGTAATAAATTACTCGAAAATATGTATTCAGGCAAATCAGCCACGTTTCCGCCGAATCCTCGTTAGATCCTAGCATTTCTACTTCGAAAAAGACCGAAAAAGTCCTCCTCTTATATTTTGAGGGGGCAAAAAGGACTGCATGATGTTTTGAAAGAATTTTTTAGCCTGGTAACTGCGTTAGTTATTATCGCCACGGTGCCATGGTAATTATACATAAACAGGCATAACAAGCGGTAAAATAAACGATATAAACAACAGTCAGTGCTCGATTAGAATATAAGCAGGATTATGTCAGGCGTAATACACTCCGTATCGGGTTACCACGGGGTTGTTACGGTCGAAGGAAAAAGTCCCGGAAAGCGGGACCATCGTCCTATAGAATTTCATTCTCATTCCCAGCTCCAGGGAGTCCGGACCCAGCACAAGTAACGAGCGCGGAAAACGAGGTCCAAAGCCGTACCGCGGAGGTTCCCACGCGCCATCGAGCTCGTCAAGCTCCGGCAGACATTCCGTAGTCTGTCGGGAAAGCCACTAATGTCGAAATATGATAAACCGTCGGCCACTCGACAGTTGTCCGTCCAATGTCCCAATGGGCGGGGGGGGGCAATATGCTCGGGCTTCTATTAGAAGGTAGTCGAATGAGCATAAAGGCATCTCACCAAGGCTCCGCCGGGTCCAAACAAACGACCTTCGTGCGGCTTCGGTCGTAGGGCCGCTATATCCGCCAGGATCATTATGTGTGTGGCGGGCTATGCACTGCCAGCCGAACGAGAAAGCAGGGGCGATGACATGCAAGCAAACCACCCCACGCCCAAATCAAGGCCCACAACCCCAAACAAAGGAGGCGACGTTATGGCGGAGGAAGGTTCGCACTTCCTCCAATAGGCGGCCCATGACATTGTGACACGGTCGCGGCCGTTTGCCGAGTTTGATGTCGTCTGGCCCTAGGCCGATTCCCCAAAAGGAATCGGACCTATTTGCCTCGAGCAGTTGGGCAACTCCGGTGGCTAGCAGGGCGTCCCTGAATAGAGGTATTTTGAATTTTTCCAGGAGCACCGTCCGCATAAGGTGGGGGAGTACTGGGCGGAGGCGCTCGGTTGTTTTTGAGTCTAGAAACTTTTGTTTGTTCCTACGGGAGATGGCCTTGACATCTCGAGCTCCCAGTTTCAAATCCGAAATGTCTTGTTTTGCTTGCTCCTCGTCGAATAAATAGGTGACGAGGAGCTGGTAGCCTTGCTCCGTCGAGGTGTATTCGATGGGATATTGGGTGACGGTTCGGCCTAACGGAGCCATGTTGGAGAGTTCTGGCCAATGTGTACCTTTGGACAGGAACGTTTCCATCGGCGCCTCATAATTGATAGTGTAGTGCGGCACTCGAGGTTGCGGAATTTGTTCCATGTCGTTGAGTTCTTTGACTTGGTTGTTCCTGCAATAGTATTCATCGCCATTAGTGGCGGCTCTTGAGGGAGTTTGGAGGCGGGAGCTCGAGTCTTCTGGGGTGTTTCTCGAGTGATTTAAACGTTACAACCGTCGCTCGCGAGGCGGTTGTCTCGGAGGTCGGACCACTTCTAGTCCGATATCTTCAGGTCGTAATTGTCTTTGTCCACTGTCCTCGTCGGGTTCCAAGTCGGGATGTGCGGATAACATGTCCTCGATGTCCTGTTCATCAAAGATGTCCCTAAAAGGTTCAAACATCTCGTGCCGTGCACGAGCACTACCAGATGGGTAATCCATCGGCATAACGGGGTCACGATGTCGAGTCGGTGGAGCGAGGGGTATCGTCCGTCGAGCTGGTGTCGTAATTTTAGGTTCCAAACGTCGGGGGTCCAAACGTGGTATTATGACCCGAGCTTCTTCTCCGTGGGGTAAATAGTCTTCATACCAGCGATAACGGTCCCTAGCTTGTCTATGTGGTTGTCGGCGAACGGGTTGAGGGGGTTCTTCCTTTTCTTTAACCTCGGGTGCAAAGGGTCCCATCTCAGGAGATCCCTCGCTCTCCTCTGTCGGAGGATCGAGTTCAAAGTGGGGCCTTCGCCGGGGTCCCGGTAAAAGTTGACTAAGAGGTATCTCATCCTCTTCGTCTTCCCAATTAACTTGTGATTGGGCTCTAGCTGGGGTTTGTCGGTGTGGTTTGGCGCGTGATGGTCGAGTAAGAACTCCCTTGAGGGTGGAGGGAGCGCTACGCGGCGGCGCTCTTCCCTTCCTCCCGGTAGAGGAGCCTTTGGTTGATTCGCCAATGGTTGATATTGTCTCATCATCCTTGTCTACAGTTCGTCGTCGTAAATGTCTCGGTCGACCGCCTTCCGAAGACTCGGAAGGTCGACGTTGTTTACTTGCCTCTCGTTGTCGAGCTAAACTTTCAATAAATTCTTCTACAATCCCGTCGGCAGCTACTTGGTCTTCCGAGGGAATGTATTGTATAGGAGATCCTCTTAGGTATTCCATTAGTTCGGTTGCATCCTGTATTTCTCCTCGGGCAACCCAGCGGCTCCTCTCTCTTCCTCCTTATTTCTTGCATTTCCCGTTGCCATTGCTCGTTGGTTTGTTTCGGGTGGTCCATCGACCAAAGGATGGTACCTGTGGATTAGCTTACGACTTCCCTGTAAGGGTGATAAGATAGGGGTGGAATTATCCACCGTTGAGGTCATATCGGAAAATAGGTTGTTGGGTCAGGTCGTCGGGGCTTCTTGATGATGCTTGTTCACTGGT
>JASANE010003811.1:0-26640 GCA_030248225.1 Trileptium ribeirensis
TTATAGGTAAAATTTACTCATTACCATAAATTCTTAAAATACTTGGAGATAGGGTTAAACCATGAAAATTCATTATATACATTAACTTGGCAACAATTTTGCACGGCCTTTGACATGTTATTTTTGTTATTTTTGTTATTGATTTATAGGTAAAATTTACTCATACCATAAATTCTTAAAATACTTGAAGATAGGGTTAAACCACGAAAATTCATTATATTCATTAACTTGGCAACAATTTTGCACGGCTTTTTACATGTCATTTTTTGTTATTTTTGTTATTTGATTTATAGGTAATATTTTACTAAATACAACAAATTCTTAGTCTTGGGGATGTGGTTAAACCACGAAAATTCATTATATTCATTAATTTGGCAACAATTTTGCTTGGCTTCTGACGTGGTATTTTTTGTTATTTTTGTATATTATTTACAGGTAAAATTTACTCATTGCCATAAGCTCTTAAAATACTTGGAGATAGGGTTAAACCACAAAAATTTATTATATTCATTAACTTGGCAACAATTTTGCACGGCTTTTTACATAGCATTTTTTATTTTTGTTATTTGATTTATAGGTAATATTTTACTAAATACAACAAATTCTTAGTCTTGGGGATGGGGTTAAACCACGAAAATTCATTATATTCATTAATTTGGCAACAATTTTGCTTGGCTTTTGACGTGTTATTTTTTGTTTTTTTTTTGTATTTTATTTACAGGTAAAATAAACTCATTACCATAAGTTCTTAAAATACTTGGAGATAGGGTTAAACCACGAAAATTCATTATATTCATTAACTTGGCAACAATTTTGCACGGCTTTTGACATGTTATTTTTTGTTATTTTTGTATTTTATTTACAGGTAAAATTTACTCATTACCATAAATTCTTAAAATACTTGGAGATAGGGTTAAACCATGAAAATTCATTATATTCATTAACTTGGCAACAATTTTGCACTACTTTTGACATGTTATTTTTTGTTATTTTTGTATTTGATTTATAGGTAAAATTTACTCATTACCATAAGTTCTTAAAATACTTGGAGATAGGGTTAAACCACGAAAATTCATTATATTCATTAACTTGGCAACAATTTTGCACGGCTTTTGACATGTTATTTTTTGTTATTTTTGTATTTGATTTACAGGTAAAATTTACTCATTACCATAAATTCTTAAAATACTTGGAGATAGGGTTAAACCATGAAAATTCATTATATTCATTAACTTGGCAACAATTTTGCACGGCTTTTGACATGTTATTTTTTGTTATTTTTGTATTTGATTTATAGGTAAAATTTACTCATTACCATAAATTCTTAAAATACTTGGAGATAGGGTTAAACCACGAAAATTCATTATATTCATTAACTTGGCAACAATTTTGCACGGCTTTTGACATGTCATTTTTTGTTATTTTTGTTATTTGATTTATAGGTAAGATTTTACTAAATACAACAAATTCTTAGTCTTGGGGATGGGGTTAAACCACGAAAATTCATTTTATTCATTAATTTGGCAACAAGATTGCTTGGTTTTTGACGTGTTATTTTTTGTTATTTTTGAATTTTATTTACAGATAAAATTTATATACTCATTACCATAAGTTCTTAAAATACTTGAAGATAGGGTTAAACCATGAAAATTCATTCTATTCATTAACTTGGCAACAATTTTGCACGGCTTCTGACGTGTTGTTTTTTGTTATTTTTGTTTTTTATTTACAGGTAAAATTTTACTAAAAACAACAAAAAATAACACGTCAAATGCCGTGGAAAATTGTTGCTGAGTTAATTAATATAATGATTTTTCGTAGTTTAACCCTATCTCCAAGTATTTTGAGAACTTATGGTAATGAGTAAATTTTACCTGAAAATAAAATACAAAAATAACAAAAAATAACACGTCAAAAGCCAAGCAAAATTGTTGCCAAATTAATGAATATAATGAATATTCGTGGTGTAACCCCATCCCCAAGACTAAGAATTTGTCGTATTTAGTACAATCTTACCTATAAATCAAATAACAAAAATAACAAAAAATAATATGTCAAAAGCCGCGTAAAATTGTTGCCAAGTTAATTAATATAATGAATTTTCGTGGTTTAACGCTATCTCCAACTATTTTAAGAATTTATGGTAATGAGTAAATTTTACCTATAAATAAAACACAAAAAACAACAAAAAATAACACGTCAAATGCCGTGGAAAATTGTTGCTGAGTTAATTAATATAATGATTTTTCGTAGTTTAACCCTATCTCCAAGTATTTTGAGAACTTATGGTAATGAGTAAATTTTACCTGAAAATCAAATACAAAAATAACAAAAAATAACACGTCAAAAGCCAAGCAAAATTGTTGCCAAATTAATGAATATAATGAATTTTCGTGGTGTAACCCCATCCCCAAGACTAAGAATTTGTCGTATTTAGTACAATCTTACCTATAAATCAAATAACAAAAATAACAAAAAATGACATGTCGAAAGCCGTGCAAAATTGTTGCCATGTATGTAAATGGTTTCTGGCAACACCACAAAAGTTATGTGACAGCAATTATATTTTATATCACATGTCGCTTCACCAACTATAAATAGTCTGCTGTGCCGTTACGTTAATAACATCAAAGGTTTTATTTAGCTAAGATAAACGTATGAAATGCATTGTACAAAGCTAGCTCGGCAGATTTCACATCATATGATTTATGTCTTTTATGATTTACATACATGTGGTGAAAATACATGTGGTGTACATACATGTGGTGGTTGTGCCTTTAGTGCTCTAAATTCGGGAAAACCCGCAATTTTGCATCAGATCCGCTGATTTATAGAACATAAAGATGGATAAGCTGTTTATACCATGTTGTCGCAAAGATATGGCCCCGAGTTACATCTTTTACTAAATTCGACCATGTCCAACCGGATGATTGCGCCACCGATGTTCCAAACAAATTTCTATTCCGTTCAGAATTATATTTTATACCCATTAATAAGTTGAGATTTATTACATAGCTAGTCATTAAAGATCTAAGGTAATTCATTGTTTTTATTTCATTTTTACGTAGTTTGTACTACGTAGTACTAAGTATTTTTAGTTTTTCATTTTTCATTTTGTAGTAGGTTTTGTAGACCAATTTTCATTGTAGTTGAGAATTCGGAGACCGACCCGTTTAGTGATTTACATTGATATTGACTCATTAGGGCGGTTCTCTGTTGACGCAATATGTATAGTTATAACATTTTCGAAAACATATACTGTCAAACTTCTTGCGAATCGGGCTAGCCGCTTCGAGTACATATGTTGTAATGACAAACTTTACATACACTTTAAATTAAAATATGTCATGTCTGAATATTTGTGGTATGATGAAAAACTGCAACGCTGTTGCAGTCATATATTGTCTGTCAGATAATGCCGCAAATCCTATAAAAATTTGATCCAAATCTCTTTACTAATCATTAAGTTATCCACTACAGCAGCAAAATATGAGCTGACTTCAACCCATAAACGTGTGTTGACAAACATCTTTATCAATCCCTCAACTCTTTATTGCTGAATACGGGTGATTGCAGCGGTAAGTATCGAATCTCTTTACTAATCATTAAGTTATCCACTATAGCAGCAAGATATGAGCTAACTTAAACCATAAACGTGTGTTGACAAACCTCTTTATCAAATCCCTCAACTCTTTATTGCTGAATATGGGTGATTGCAGCGGTAAGTATCGAATCTCTTTACTAATCATTAAGTTATCCACTATAGCAGCAAAATATGAGCTAACTTAAACCATAAACGTGTGTTGACAAACCTCTTTATCAATCCCTCAACCCTTTATTGCTGAATACGGGTGATTGCAGCGGTAAGTATCGAACCTGTTTACTAATCATTAAGTTATCCACTATAGCAGCAAAATATGAGCTAACTTAAACCATAAACATATCTTGACAAACCTCTTTATCAATCCCTCAACTCTTTTATTGCTGAATACGGTTGAATCCAAGCGGGTAAGTATCAGAATCTCTTTACTAATCATTAAGTTATCCACTCTCAGCAGCAAAATATGTGCTAACTTAAACCATAAACGTGTGTTGACAAACCTCTTTATCAATCCCTCAACCCTTTATTGCTGAATACGGGTGATTGCAGCGGTAAGTATCGAACCTCTTTACTAATCATTAGTTATTACCGCTATAGCAGCAAAATATGAGCTAACTTAAACCATAAACGTGTATTGACAAACCTCTTTATCAATCCCATCAACTTCTTTATTTATTCTGAATCCGGGTGATTGCAGCGGTAAGTATCGAATCTCTTTACTAATCATTACAGTTATCTCCACTTATGACGCAGCAAAATATGAGCTAACTTATTACCATAAACGTGTGTTGACAAACCTCTTTATCGATCCCTCAACACTTTATTGCTGAATACGGGTGATTGCAGCGGTAAGTATCGAACCTCTTTTACTAATCATTAAGTTATCCACTATAAGGCAGCAAAATAAGCTAACTTTAAAAACCATAAACATGTGTTGACAAACCTTTTTATCAATCCCTCAACCCTTTTATTGCTGAATACGGGTGATTGCAGCGATAAGTATCGGAACCTCTTTGCTAATCATTAAGTTATTCCACTATAGCAGCAAAATATGAGCTAACTTGAACCATAGACATATATTGACAAACCTCTTTATCAATCCCTCAACTCTTTATTTCTGAATACGGGTGATTGCAGCGGTAAGTATCGAATCTCTTTACTAATCATTAAGTTATCCACTATAGCAGCAAAATATGAGCTAACTTAAACCATAAACGTGTGTTGACAAACCTCTTTATCAATCCCTCAACCCTTTATTGCTGAATACGGGTGATTGCAGCGGTAAGTATCGAACCTCTTTACTAATCATTAAGTTATCCACTATAGCAGCAAAATATGAGCTGACTTAAACCGTGAAAGTACTGTTGACAAACCTCTTTATCAATCCCTCAACCCTTTATTGCTGAATACGGGTGATTGCAGCGGTAAGTATCGAACCTCTTTGCTAATCATTAAGTTATCCACTATAGCAGCAAAATATGAGCTAACTTAAACCATAAACGTGTGTTGACAAACCTCTTTATCAATCCCTCAACTCTTTATTGCTGAATACAGGTGATTGCAGCGGTAAGTAGCGACCATAAGATATGTTTATTGTAAAAAATAAACAACATATGTAGCATCAATCCGTTTTCAGCTATTGCAAATAAGGCAATACTTAGCTGATTTGCTTATGCAATGCAAAAAATTGACGAAGACTGGCTATGTAATGAGTTTCAAAAATTATAGCCAGTTAAAAAGCTAAAGTTTTTTTAATTTGACATAATTTTTGTTCTATCTTATTTAATTCACTTTGTACAACCGAACCTGTATGTGGTCGATTAATAGATAATGCATGTTTTTGTTTATAACCTAGGATAAAATGTTTGTCTATGCGCCTTGTTGCAAGTTAATCTGCTAGACGATCATTCAAGCCGATTTTTGTTGATTTACTGATTTACATTGTGAGGTGTAAACCTAAGGGTCACAAAATATCACATCCTTGCAATCATATTGTGACGAACACATGCATTTGGCGCTTGGCCCAGGTATACCCTGAGGAGCAATACATTATACCGTTAGAAAAAAGAACAGCTTACGTCGGTCGGTTCGGGATGCGGCAACAAAGGCTTAGTATATGTGTCATACAAGGACCTAAACTTAGGCTAAGGCTTAGGGCTTAGTGTTAGTATATCGGGAACGGCATGGCATGAATTACGCTTTGTCCCTTCAGGGTTACCTTGGGCCGGCACTTTATAAGTGGAGTATCCGCTGCAGGTCATTAAGTTTCTATCGACTCACATTTTATATTAAGCCGTGTCCCGAAGCAAACAAACAACGCCATTTTGACAAGATTTTACATTTTATATTTATATATTACAAGGTTTCCGCATAAATAAGCAATATGGATTTCGTAATTTATGATATTACAGAGCATTGCAAACAGACTAATTTAATGTTTGGACGCACATATACATTCGCGTAAGAACATGCCATATAATGCTAAATGGATTTGTATAAATCAGGAACGTTTGACAAAACCCTTTTTGGATAGGTGAGGGTGCTCAAGCAGTGATATTTAAGGAGGTCCTTCCTAACATAATAATTGTAACGCGCAGTCTCATTAAAGCTTGAAAAAATAGAATCTTGATGAGCACTGCAGTAAAAATCATACCGAACTGTTTTATCTCAAAGCCATTCGAATGTATGCCCAGAAAATACTTATGCTTAATATATTTAGCATAACTTTATGCTTCATAAAAATCTAGCATTATTATGTTTATTTTATGCATGTTGTGGTAATAGCAAACTTTTAGCAAATTTGATGCT
Organism: Trileptium ribeirensis; assembly: GCA_030248225.1. Classification (NCBI taxonomy): domain Eukaryota; kingdom Metazoa; phylum Nematoda; class Enoplea; order Enoplida; family Thoracostomopsidae; genus Trileptium; species Trileptium ribeirensis. The sequence goes on from JASANE010003811.1 coordinate 6,410, forward strand.
TAATATTAAACTTTATTGATGCTATCTAATGTTTTAGCATAATATATGGTAAATAATTTAAGCAGTAAAAATAAAACTATAACTACTTAATATTTAGAAATAGATATTAAATTTTAAAGTTTTAACATTAATAAATTTAATATAAACATTTATAAGTATTAAATTTTAAGTTTTAGGCATAATTCTGTTAAATATTAAGCTAAAAAGTTTTAGGTTCTCATATAGCATAATTGTGCTGAATAGCTAGCACAGTTATACGAAATGGTAGCTTATCTACATAATATTTAACAAAGCTTAAGGATTGCAAGAGATTTAGCAGAGTTATGCTTAAAATAGGACAATATTTTTTAAATATTCAGAATAAACATTTTGAGTTGCATTAGATACTGCAAAACGGTAAACTATGCCTCTACCGAGATAAAGAAGTATATATTCTTCGTTTAAGCCGAATCGGAATATCGTTATCGCCGGTACAATAACTGAATTTAACTTCGCAGTTTGTGTAAATTAATATCAGCATGCAGAATGGTATGCAATCAGGCAATTTGTTTAACTGATATGTGACATGAAAAGGTACCACAAAATAATTTAGAATAATTACTGGTGTAGGCCTCTGGTAAATTTACTATACTCTGCTTATAGTTAGCATTTGGTGTTACAGCGGAAACGAACATTTTAGTTAGTGCAGCGGCGAATCAACGGGCAGTGGGTATATTGGGCATATTCACTGTATTGGGTTTGTGTAAATATAATCAGTTTGCTGTTTGTAGCACGGTTTAAAAAAGTTTGCAGCATTGCTAACAGTTTATGACGATGTTCGTTTATAATGTGGCAGCTGTTTTTAAATTCTTGTACTTTGTCCCACTAGATTTTATAAATATATACAAAGCTGTCAAACAATGACGAAATCCCCACAGCCGTCGCACGAATAAAATGTACCGCACAATGCGTAATTAACCACGAAATTTTATGGCTAACTCCATGAAATAACGGGTCCCATAAATACAACTGTATATATTTATGCGAATGTTCTTGGTTCTACGGCTTCAATAGAGTCGAGTGTATTTAAGTATGTTCTTACAAAAATACTTAAGTCTAGTTGTTTTGCGGGATCTGGCGCACTGGGGTAATTTGTATTGTGGTTACTTTTTGATCGAAGGCTATCTTCAGGATCTGCAAATGTTATTTTCATTGTAACTATTTCAATACTACTTATATATAGCGCACATATTTCTTTACGTAGCAGCTAATGATTGAGTGATAAGCTTTGATTGAACACGGAAGGAAAAATGTCAAAATAATTCGGATGTTGTCAGCCATGTACTCGAAAAAATCAGCAGCAAGCAACTTTCAACTATTGGTTGCTTTAGTTTAATGGATGTTTAAAGCAGGAGTAATTGCTGAAAGTATAAACTTATTTACTGGGCCCTAGCTTATTACGGAGTTTCATTAGGTGATAAGAAATGACAGGTCAGTGCTCGACACTATGTCGGTTTCTACTTGTGACCTTGAAACAGGTTCAGTGAGTCAAAAATTTTAAATATGCTTTTTTCGAATGTTTAACTAAAACTCGAACTTTTTAGTTGAGCAGTGTTCTGGAGCCCAGTTATTACAGCTTTGAGGAAATGGTTTCACAGATGTATATTAATTTATTGATGATTTCAGTGAAATGCACTAGAAGTATCCGATAAATATTCGATAAATAAATTTAATATGAGCTCTAGAGTAAATGATACGTGTAACACTGGAATGGCACTGAAATTCGCTGAAATGATGAACTAAATTTCTTACAAAACTGGTATACTGCGTCAATGAGAAATATATTAAAAATGACACTAGACAATGCCCTCAGCTATCTTGTGACGTCACAAATTAGAGATTTCACCTTTCCTGCAATTTTGTATACGTGATACCGAAAGTCCAGAATCGATCCCACAATGTTCGGCTTCCCTACTGCCATCGCCGGCTCGACCGCTTTATCAGAACTTTTCTTTGCAGGCCACAATTGGAAAAGAGGAATGCTGTTTACCTATTGTGACGAGCGATATGAGGGCTGGCTTGGTGACAGATACATCCTTTTGGACATATTTTGTAATGTTAGAGAATTAAGAAAGGTAGCGATACTGTAAGTTATTAAGAAACACTGATATTTTGTGTTCAATTTTAGATAATAATGTATGTGTAAACTTAAAGTTAAGCTGCGCGTCCTACGACCCTCTTTTGAAACCATGTACAAAACATTATTTGCGAACAAGGCAGTCATCGCAAAAACATTAATTCCAATTTATCTCAAAATTTTTTAGGGGTGTGAATATTCTGGAATTTGATGAAGCGAAGAAATAAAATCCCATTTATCTCAAAATCAATTCTTTAAGGATGATAATATGTCGGAATACATCTGATGCAAAAACACAAATTCCCATTTATCTCAAAATTCTTTAGGGGTGATGATATCCTGGAATTGCCTGAAGCAAAAACGTAAAATCCTATTTATCTGTAAATTCTCTACGGTTGAGATACGGGTCTTTTGTTTTTGCGAGGAAAAATATATAAATGTAACTGTATAAATTTTGTAAATATGTAAATATATACATGCCGAGAATGAAGTTTAAGCACATAGACCACTCACACACCTAGTCATATGATAAAAATTCGTAATATGCTATTTATTTAACGATTATACTTAAACAAATACTCCAAACAAGAAACGATAGTAATTTAATAGAACTATGACTACACGTTTATGTATGCTTATAATAAATTTTAATGCCTATTTCACCGAACTGAAATTTTAACCCTTAAATACATTGCTAAAATTCAATTTGCCAAACAAACGATAGTTTAAGGTCAACTGATCTCCAGCTATTTTACAGCGATAAAACAAATGGAAGGCGCTGTTGTTAAATGTAGTAAATTCAAACCTCAATACACTAATTCACAATACACTTAACCGTCTCAATACATAAGCTCTGAAAAATATATAAGCCAATAAGTCGGTGTTGCCTACTACGAACCACCATATTATGCATGCGGTAGCCTTTTTCTGCACTTAACAGTCCTCAATACAGTTAACCTTTAAGCATAAGCATGTGTCGGCTCTCGCATAATCTCTGAAAAATATATAAGCGAATAAGTCGGTGTTGCCTACTTCGAACCACCGTATTATGCATGCGGTAACCTTTTTCTACACTTAACCGTCCTCAATACGGTTATTCTTTAAGCATAAGCATCCGTCGGTTCTCACATAATCTCTGAAAAATGTATAAGCCAATAAGTCGGTGTTGCCTACTGCGAACGACCGTATTATGCATGGGGTAGCCTTTTTCTACACTTAACCGTCATCAACACAGTTAACCTTTAGCTTAAACATCGGTCGGTTCTTACATAATCTCTGAAAAATATATAAGCCAATAAGTCGGCGTTGCCTACTGCGAACCACTGTACTATGCATGCGGTAGCCTTTTTCTACACTTAACCGTTCTCAACGCAGCTAACCTTTAAGCGTAAGCATCCGTCGGTTCTCACATAGTCTCTGAAAAATATATGAGCCTATAATTAGGTGTTGCCTACTGCGAACCACTGTACTATGCATGCGGTAGCTTTTTTCTAGGCTTAACCGTCCTTAACACAGTTAACCTTTAAGCGTAAGCATCCGTCGGTTCTCACATAATCTCTGAAAAATATATGAGCCTATAATTAGGTGTTGTCTACTGCGAACCACTGTACTATGCATGCGGTAGCTTTTTTCTAGGCTTAACCGTCCTTAACACAGTTAACCTTTAAGCGTAAGCATCCGTCGGTTCTCACATAATCTCTGAAAAATATATGAGCCTATAATTAGGTGTTGCCTACTGCGAACCACTGTACTATGCATGCGGTAGCTTTTTTCTAGGCTTAACCGTCCTTAACACAGTTAACATTTAAGCATAAGCATCCGTCGGTTCTCACATAATCTCTGAAAAATATATAAGCCAATAAGTCGGTGTTGCTTACTGCTGATAATTTTCTTCTACATTTGCTTGCGGCAGCCTTTTTCTATGAGTGTAATGTACCGCTTCTGTGAGGTTAGTGGTACCATACTAATGCGGAAAAACATAGTTCTTTATATATTTAAATAGCAATGAATGCCATGTTATCAAAGCATAATCGAAAACTATTGAGACTACAAATTTATTATTTTACTGCAAAATACAGGGAATTATTGAAACGAACATGATTTTTTATAATTTTAATATATATTTCAACAATTGATATAAGCAAGAGTGCACTGGGGAAGAGTATGACACTTCCCTGCACACTCATATAAACCCTTGTTTGTTGACGCGGGTGTTTTCTGCCTCACCCCCCCACCCAGTTTTTTTGGGGTTGAGATGAACTGACCCCCCAGGTCCAAATTCAGAACACCAGTTGAACCAGCCGCTGGTTATAACCCGACCCCCTAGAAATTGGGGGTCCGACCTACCCCCCCCCCCCAAACTGAAGGATCCGCGCTATCCCCCCTCAGAATCTGGGGGAGAGGGGTCAGTGTATCTCGACCCCCCAAAAAAACTGGAGGGGGGTGTCAGGCCGAAAATGCCCGCGTCATTGCGGAACAACACGTTTACTTTAATATTAACAAAAGATGCATTGTTATACACGTTTAGGCCAATGTTTGCCTCTGCTCAACATTAATTCCTTAAAAGAAACTTTAATCGCTCTGGTTCCTGAACTCTATGACGGACATATGCTATTCTCATTCTTGCTGTGGGCAAGGCTGCCCATAATCTATGAATCAATAACACATTGTATTAAGAGATGCTGTTAATAAATTAGGAGATCGCGGGAAATTTTTGACATTAAATATATATATTTTTTAATTACCATAATAAATTACTTAATTTTATAAAGTTTCAGACATTCAAATCATATACTGCAATTCTTAAACTTTTAACGCAATACTTTCATTAATGAAGTGAACAGTTGGTGATGTCGCACTTTTTTCTTTTGGGTGTGATTACGGGTGTTCATATATGTGTATCGCAAGCAGAGGTTGAGCATCTATTTGAGCCAAAACAGTCAGAATTTTGCTGCCATCATCTGTAAAACTAGACCATGTATGCTCATCGCGTGACGGATGCTTACCCTCGGAGGCGTCGAACCACGCCCCCCTTAGCATGAAGCGCCGACACATCTAGCTCGTGGTCCAACCCCCTGGCGCGCAATGCACCAGTCACGCACCTAACCCATAAACGTGTGCTAAATTCGCAAAAATTAGGCACCATGTTGAAAAAACTGGATAAAAATCAATAAAATTGAACAAAATAAAGGAAATTATGAACTTGTGAGGAGAGATAAAAATCGAATAGCACCAAAACATCAGTACGACTTGCTTACATAAGCACATTCGCTCATATTTCGAAAGCTAAGGTAAAAATTTAGTGCTTTTTTGCAAATAAGACATTTTTCCAACTTGTGTGCTGGAAAAACAAACCCTCGGCAGCATAAAATAACTATTTTTGTTTAGAGGTACAAGTATTTCCGGCGAACCCAATCTCTGCACATAAAATTGGCACTAAGATTAGGTATAAGAGATAGAAAATTATATGATGGCAGGAATTGCAAAATTCAAAGGTACCGATAGTTAGCCAGTCGTTGCGTCTTGACTGCGTAAATTCATGGCGTCAAGTGTTTTACGCGAAATGTTTAAATCTAACGAAATCAAGTCAAACTATGACATCAAACACGTCCTTCCCAAATGTCGCTCAATATTACAAACCAGAATATTTTTGAAGAATACATCGAAACCGTAGATGAACAGTAAAAAATATATAAAAATATAAATATATAAATATATAATATATGAAAAATATATTATTCAGGACAAGCCAAAAGACGACGTTTGTAATAGCGATAACGTAATCCACTACCTGATGCGTCAGAAACGAAAACGTCATGAGATAGTTCGAAATATACGATACCTCAGAATAAATGCCATGATTTGAACAAGATTTAATGAACGAACATCTTTTTGGACGCGCCCTTTTGCTCCAGGATACATGCGGAATACGGCTACGAATCTCAACTCGCAGGATCTATATTGCAAACGATACACAATTATGCGTGTTCACGAACGAATGGCGTTAACGCTTGAGGACTGACATGTTCATACGACTCGTCTGGGTCAAAATTCCAAATTTTACTCGCTTCAATTTCATTTGTAATACTTGAATCTTGCGGATACCATTTGAAAAATTTTCAGCCCCATTTCAAGTATCAATTTAAGGACGAATCTGTTCATGTGTGGGTAACTGAGCAGTGTACCTTAAACACTAAACCACTGCTAGCCAGAAAGTATAAGGACATTTGTGTAAAGCAAGACTCTTCAGTAACCTAATAAGTTAACAGTAAGTTAACAGTCGAGAGGAGGGGGGCTACCGTTGCTCGAACCCCATATCCTAAGCTGTTGTTTCTGAGTAAGTATATACATGTTCTTTTGCGGATTACTGCAGAGGCTTTCTCTCCTCGAGTGTCGGAATAGGGACGCTTGAACAAAGGAATTGTTAAAACACTATTATCTAAAAATTCATATAAATCACACGGAATATTTTTAGACTATGTTTATGGCGCTATGAAACCATTTAATTATAAATTTAGGTATACTGGAATCGAACCACATTCACTGTCAACATGATCATTTAGCCATTGCCATAACTTATATAAAATTCAAATATCTCTTAACTACTAATAGTCTGCAATAATTCTTTGCATCGTACTTTTCGGAAAATTGCCATTCAAGCATTGCTGCGACAACATTGCGTTCATATTAACGTCGTGTTTACGCGTATAGAAGTTGTAATTTTGCAAGGAGTTGTAATTTAACGGGAAGCAATAAACATTTTTCGTATTAAAACGGTTATGGTTTCAGCGATTATCGTAAATTGTTAACTAAAAAATGTAAGCAATTTACGACAATCGCTGAAAGTACAACCTTTTCAATACAAAAAATGCATGACATTTCTGATTTGATTAAACTCCAAAAAAACTCGATAGAGCGCGACGTTACCATGAACACGACGTTTTCGGTGCGATACTTGAATAACAATTTTTCGAAAAGCACGATGCAAAGAAGTATTGCAGGCCCTTGGAATTTAAGGCATAGTTAAGTTAAGTTATTCCTATGTTATATCGATGGTGGAGCTGAAAGATGCAGAAAACGAGAACTTTATTAACAAGAAAACATGAGCAAGCAGAAGAAATTTAACCACAGCGCGCAGTATATTGCTGTCTCCGAAATTACAAAATGGAACTGAGACGCCAGACCCGAAATGGTCTAGCTTATATAGTAAAATTAAATACCTATGCGAAGTACATACCCAGAAGACCGGTTTACGAATACCACGACCAATTTTTAATCTTTTCAGTAATATTTTTAGGTATTGTCATGTGCAGTTTCAAACTGGTATTGGGATGCTACATAAGCTCCCAATCGGTACAGCGGATCTCGAATCCGGGAATTCCAATAGCATCAAATCGAACCGATTTGTGTAGTTGATCGGTGTTCGAATTGAGTGTTCGAACGCAGAGCAGACTTGAGCTATGGAATCGTTGACGATTGAAGCTGCGCGGTAGAATTCAGTGATGAAGCTGATGAACATGTCGCTGCTGTCGGGCGTTGCAACCAGCGATTGGCTTTGAGAACTGCGCGCCGGATGCACCGATGTTTGGTACCACCGGAAAATTTCGCTCAAACTACGAGTCCAGCGTATAGGTTTCGTCCGTTCGACGTCGTTGACGGACGATGGTGGCGATTGTCCTGTGACCAGGTGAGTGCAGGTTTCACTAGATCGAGCTAAACAGTACCCTCCGGACCTGCTTTGTTGATGAGAACGGCTTTTCGTCCCTTCTCATCACTTTGTATGATCCTTTGTAACGGTGTTGGTGGTTGTTGTGCACGGTTTCTTTTCGGATAAAAAGTTGCCTTTGCGAATCAGAGATTGAGATTGAGATCACGACCTGCGTAGGGTGCTCTTAGGGCATTCTTCAGCGTACGGTGAAAACGTTCGATAGCGCCGTTCGATTGTGGATGATATGCTGCTGTGCACTGTCATTTGATACCTAGCTCCGTTATTCGGTTGTTCCATAAAGCAGATTAGAATTGGGTCCCTTGGTTAGTGACTATGACTTAATGAACTGCTAAGCGCGATATCTTTACGTTGACCAGCGCGTCGGCAATTACAGACGCTGAATTGTCGCTTCCGGGCAGCAGTTCGGGCCATCGAGAATACCGATCGTTCATCGTGACGTTATATTGCTTGCCTTCGATCGGCAGTAGCGGAGCAGCGATGTCGACGTGAATCGTATGAAATCGTTGTTTCGTCGGTATCGGCTCGACTGCTGTCTTTGTATGGCGATTGATTTTCGCTGCTTGGTAATCCTCGCAAGCTGTGAACATGGTGAAAATGTCCATTCTCATACACGGCGAAACATACGATTGGCTACTCATAGCCAAAGTCGGCCGGTAGCCTGTTTGCGAGAGGCTGTGAAACGAGGCAAATACGCGTCGTCAGAACATTATCAGCAGAAATGGAATATCCTAGTAGTTGTACCAGATTTGTCTGCCGTTGAGAGACGATTGTCGGATCGACAGCGTTATTATTTGAACAACGTTTTCATATGTTAATCGTCGAGTTGACCACCTACGATTTCGTCCATCGTAGTCGTGGTTAAAACTGCAGTAACTGAGCGCGATAAGCAGTCAGCGACGATGTTTTCGGCACCGGCAACAGGTCGAATCGAAATAATGAATTTGGAGGTATACGATAGCCATCCGCTTTGTTGGAGGCCCGGATTCTCCATATTGAAGCAACAAAATAGCAGCTTATACTCTATGTGTAGAGTCACTGTATGACCGATGAGCCAGTCGAAAGGTTTGAGGCTAAGAAAAATAGCCAGCACTTTGCAGTCGCACGTTGACTTCTTTCGTTCGCTGTTCCTGAACTTTCGGGAAAAGAAAGCGATTGGACGTAGATCGTCGTTGAGCTTTTGATGCATAACAGCACCAGAGGCCTGGTTCCACGCGCCGTCGTGAGGACAATTTGAGCATCATGTTGCGGATAAACGAGCATAGGAAGATGACGAGATCTTGGTTTAGAGTATGGAACAACGTTTCAGCGAGATCGGACTATTCCATTTTCGCCGATTTTGAGACGCTTGATCCTTGTTTGATTTCTACGTTTCAGTCAAGTTGGTGACCGTTGCGAAGCTTCGGGAGTATTCTTGAATAAATCTGTAGTAAAACCCACAGAGGGCGAGGAATCGTCGCAACTCGTTGATTATTGCTATATGCGGAATCGATTGAACGCCTTCTCACTGCGAGCGAGAGGGCGGATACTTCCGTAGATACTTCGACACCGACAGATTCGACAGTCGGCGTGAAGAATTAGCATCTGGCTCGCTTGAATTTAAGTCCATACTCGTCGAGACGTGCGAACGTGCGATTGAGATGACCACGATATTCGTCCTCGGTAATGCTTGAGAGTAATGCCGATGTACGTTTTGAGGAATGGCATGACAAAAAAGCGTGATCCATCAGACGTTGAACGTTTGTTCAGCATTACGCAGGTCTAATGGCATGCATCGGTAGGAGAGCATGTCGAATGGCTTTGTGATGCACATCTTTTCGATGTCTTCTGGCGCTATCGGAAACTGATGAAACGCTTTCACAAAATCCAACTTGCTGAACATTGGATATCTGGATAATTTGTTGGTGATGTCGTTGAGATTCGGCATAGCATTACGATCGGTCACCGTGCGAATATTAAGGTGCAGACCACACGGCCGCAGCTCACCATCTGATTTATTTACAATGTGAAGTGGCGTTGCTCAGGGCGCTTCTCCTCGTCGAACAATGCCAGTGCTTTCGATATTGGCGTATTCTTCTATTGATGCCAGCAACTTGTCGCCGAACAGGATTCGTGGCCTTGCAAAACACAGCGATTCTCAAGTGATAATGCGATTCTGAATCGGACGCGTGACAATAGCGTTGGTGGATGGTTGCTCGAGTACAGATTTGAATCGCTGCAATAGCTCGGAGACGAAAAGTTTCGTGTCATTGATTTGACGGCATTGGGTTCTTAGAAGGTTGAACGAGAGCCGCTTAACTCGGTTGTTATTGGACAAGCCGTTGGACGTAAAGGCTGGTCGAATTTTGTTGTCATCGCTGTTGATTGTCAATATGTGCTCTCGGAGAAAATAATGACCCAATATCTGTTGAGCTACGTTGGCAATCATAAATCACCATCGATACCATTTCTTAGCACCGTCGAGACTAAATTATAGTGTCCGAAAACCGTAGGCTTTGATCGGTGTGGCTATGGCGGTTGTGAGGCTCTCGAAGTTCGAATCAGTTCATGATGGCAAACCGAAGACAGCAACAAAAAACTTTTGTCATTGCCAGAATTGATAAGCGTCGTGCCGATAGGTTTGGCGCGAATCGAGTTTACTCCGTCAACTGTCACTGGGAAGCGTTCCCATTTTTTCCTAATTTCGATGGGACCATTTGCCAGATTGCGACATTTGTTCGCCTGATCGCCAATCCTACAGTGATAGTAGCAGTACGCACCGTTGTGGTGGAATGTAACCTGGATCTTTGATTAAAATGACGATTAGGGCTGTGATCAGTGTTACGATTTCACCTTCGATTTGGTCTGTCTCAAAATAGCTTGACCTTTGCTCAGATTTCGTGGATGCGACGTTCCATTTGTCCCATCTCTCAAAGCCAAAAATCGTTTTGATCTGCCATACTGCAGCTTGTGCCACCGTAAAGTATCTGTTCGGCGATCGGCTTTTGCCTTTTGTCGGTCGAGAGTTCTGATAACGAGACCAGAACCATACGAACGGATTCCGGTAACATCTCGAGGCATTTAAACCGAACGAAGTCATCGTTATTGGGTGCAAGCCATTGTAGACGTCTCAGCGCGACAGAAGGTTTTCGTTCTCCGAGTTGTTGTTCTGCCAATAACTGTCTCAGTTATCGTTCGTCACGGGCTGTCAGGAAGGCAATCACGTTTGTCTCGATCGTGTGGTAACTATTTTTGACGTTCTCTCCACTTTCGATCATGACAGCACTTGCAGCAACCTGTTAAGATATGTTGTTTCTGGAACGTCGTCGAGAATTCGTTCTACTTGGTCGCACCATGAGCCAGCGTCTTTCTCTTAAAAATCTGGCAGCTTGATCGATTTGACATCCTCAGGTGTTGATTATTGCGCGGCATTCGCTGGCTAAAATAGTAGTTGTGCGATTCTGGACACCACGTTCTAGTCCGTACTGAGCAGAACGACAATGGTTTTTTGCGGAGGGTATTTTGAAATCTGCTTCGCCTAGGCGGAGTATCGACACAATTGTAGCTACTTCTACCTCGCGAAGTTCATGACATTGGACTTCTGGATTTGATTCGACAAACCCGGAAATGAGTAGCAATAAGCGAAAAAACATAACGTCGCGGTGACAGTTGATTGTTAACAACGAGTCTAAAGCGCCCGATGATGGCTGGCTAGACCGACGCTTTGAAAAATTCGGCGATAACAGCAACGTTGCTATTGCCACACGAACAAGGATAAGCCCCGTTCTACAGTGTTATCGAGTTAGCATCGTTGGCGCTGAAGGCCGAAAGATCCAGATAGCTAATAACTACGAGAAAGCCTTATCGGTATCCTGATTTTCGTGCGAACGGTTGCACTTCGTTTTGCCCTTGGTACATCCAATTGAACAGTTGCTAAACCCCGTGGTTCCTGGAATAGCAGTTTAATTGCCACGCCGGATACTCTATGCCAGCAACTAGATGACGAGTTGATCACCATCGGTTTGTGTACCAGACGCGTTGTCCGCGCCGGACTCATAGTAACTGTTAACACTCAATATTGTTACAAAATTCTTGCTAAGGTGGAAAAGCAGATAGTTACTTTGCGTATTGTTTTTTCGTTGACACCGGTCTCTGTCAACGTTTGATTTGGCCCGTGAATTGTTTGCATGTTGACACATTTGTTTGGCACCGATTGACGTCTGATGTCGTCGCTGTTGTTCGCGAAAGACGTGGACACATGAGATTTTCGATTGCCATTGGGTGAAAGGATCCATCGACCTACGAGGTTGACATCGTCGTAGGTAAACTCTACTCAGTTACATGCTTAGGCAGCTCCACCATACAGCTGTAAAGCTGATGGGCTTCGCTTCCACGCATCCCTGGTCACCTTAATTGCACGGTTATACTTTGTGGCCCTAATGAATGCTAACTGTAGCATTCCATGATCCGACCGATGTGCCATCTGGCCCGGGCTCGTGATTGAGAAGCCATTGTTAAATACTGTGTTACCTGTAACAGTAGTTCAACAGTTCGAGCCAGACGCTCTATTCCAGAAACCATTGTGTCGCATCGGTTTGTAGTTGAGTTTCTTCTATTTGACCTGCGTTGCTGTTGAATGTTTGAGAGTTGTTCGTCCACCGACCGTCGTCCACTTTGATTTGATTGCTTTGTTCGCTTCGAGCAGTGAACAATTATGTCAGGTTCATCAACTGAAAACCCGTTGGTCTTACACTGTTTCATGAACGAACCATAAAATAACGAGAAGTTTATTAACAGGGAAACCTGATGAAGGAAAAGAAACATAACGGTAGCACACAATATATTTCTGACTAGTCACAAAATGGAACTGAGACGCAAGACGCGAAACGGTCTTGCTTATATAGCAAAATAAAAGGTTACGCAACTTACCTATCCAGAAGACCAGTCTAGGAAAAATACGACCAGATTTTAATCTATTTAAAAATATTTTTAGTTATTGTCATGGTCAGCTTCAATCACGCTTTGAGCTTCTACAAAGCTGACAAACAAAGAGACGACGATTCAATGCTTTCTAGCGCGGTTGGTCCAACAGGCGGCAGTATTTATAGTTCTCGTTATTATAAATCTGGCAGTCAAGATTGGTATAGCTAATCCTCAACGGCAAAGTAGTAAAATCCAATTGGTGCACGTTTTCGATCGCATAAAATTGAGGTGTGACAAGTTAAACGAATTATATAATTCAATCAGCTGCCAACGCGGTGTTCAACAGTCACCAGAGGTACATGTCATGAAATATATATACTAGAATATGATGGACGGGTCGAATTTAGGTATATTCATGGGTCAGCATAAGATCTAGTTAACTTCATATATATGTAAATGTAATATGGATTTGAATTGTATTTATATTTTTGATTTTTTGTTCTTATATCATTCCAAGTTTTTCTCCTATAAACTGAGGAGACCTTGACTTAATGTATCTTAGGGCAAGCATTTATTGTTTAATTGTGAGTCCAGGCTAAGGTTAGGCTTAGTATTAATTTTTAAGCTTGAACTCAGGCTTAGGCTTAGACAAAGGCTCATGCTTAGACTTTGGCTTAACCTTAGGCTGAGGGAGACAAAAAACAATCTATTATTTGAGGTGTCAAACTTGACATGATCCTGTACTTTTATTCAACGAAAACGCTGAGGTATAAATTATATTAATTCTTAGTTTTTGACGGCTTCTTTAGGTATAGTGATAAAGAAAGTTGTTGGTAGAATACCTTGAGATAGAACAACATCAATATAACGACGGTGCATTGTCATAGACAGTGCAAAACCCATGCACAGTGAAAATTTATCTCCCGATACATTAGCGAGGCTCTATAAACAGGCACAATTCTAACTACATTATATCTAAAAGCTGTTCGATAGAGGCTGTGAACAAACCCAAAACTGAGAATGTATTTAAATGCTTCTGCAAACAAATTAATGCCAAATTGCTTTGTATCAAATTCTCATGGCTTAATGAAAATTCGAAATTTAAATGCTCGACCGTCACTAAATAATATAGCCATTTACCAAGGCTCTGGATTCATGCTGCCGACAGCATTGTACATGTATGAGATATGTTGGTAGTTATCGATTTGAAACGGGTAGTACTCAATTAAGGCGAAGCAGCAGCAGTAGCCTTGGTGCAAAAAGTGCATGCGCGTTCGTTTTCGATGGGAATTTTCGAAATATGATTGGCACGATTAGATAATTTTATTCTCATGAAAATTATGTCCATTCTGTAGTATTAAGATAGTCGAATTTTACAATTTAAAATCGTTATCATTTATTGTCATAACAGGTTTGAATACGATGAGTTCAAAACCTGGGTTAAGCTAAATTAAAACGAGACCTCATAATATGTGTGTATATATGCATTGTATTGTTGAGGGACAATTCCTCCTCTACATACTTCCGAAAGTGCACATTAGTGAGTTTCAATCATGCACTGCCACTTATTTCCGCTCCTGATGTAGCGCAACATGGTGAACACTGTCGAGATCGCACGTACCGTGGGCAACATGTCGCACCATTCCTGCAATGGCATTTTGTAGACCCAATTATACCACTTGTTTAGCATAATAAAATTGGATAATTTAGTTTTCGGCATTTTGTCATAAATTTATATTTTGTATTTCATTCAGTAAAGTTATAGAATGAATTTTCATCGTCTTGCACAGCCAATTTTGGTACTTCACGATCTCTATCGAACTAATTTGTAGTCCACACCTTGATACCCTTAGGTGCATACCGGTAGGAACGGGCACCGCGAAGCTGGCAGGAAAAGTAGACCCTTTTAAGCTGAACCCCATAACTTAAATTTTATTTTAATTTATACTTAATTTATATATAACTTCAATTTATACTGCGCATCACGACAAATAGTAAAAGCATTTAGGCAAAAATAAAATACGTTACATCACATACGCTCAAGGTTATAATTTCGGCAGAAGTGTGTACCTCGGTAGTCTAGAAGAACCTGTAGTAATGACTGAAGAAAATATTCCTGTTTTGTCTAGACATATTGTTCCGATTTCAAATATTTGTAACGTTTGATTTTCCAACATCGCGAGCTAAATTGTTCGCGAGTTTAGAAATTTGGGTTTTTTGAGATCAGAGGTCTAGTACCGCAGGCTACTGTCGCTTACCTGCATCTGAAACACGACGTACCCTATTGATAACTGAAAAAAATTATATAGAGCATAGATGCCTGTAGAGAGTATCGGGCATTCCCTAAATGTTGGAACCTTACGTCAGGTCATTTTTACTATCCATGGAGGCCTAGTACGAAACCCGTCTTCCATCTACAACCCCTTCGCGCTGAACCGGCGCCTAGAATTTTTGGCCATTTTAGCAAAATCACAAAATTTTAAAACAAAATCGAATGAAAAAGTGAAATATTTTGACGAAAAAATGGGGGAAAGAGTAGAACTTTTTACCTCTCCTTGACTACACCTCCCTCCGCGTCGAGCCCATCTGCGCCATCTGAGCCGACAGACCTTGGCCATCTACGATATAGGGATAACCATTCTTGCACCGACTCAAGATATTTGTAGCCCCCTCTATGTACACCGTCACCGGTATTTTAATGCGGTCCAGCACCTATTAGTACTTGTGAAACCTCGGTATGTCTCCATGATAATGCATTTTTGCGAACGCATACAGCTGAACTGGACATATTTTCATGCTTCATAGATACAAGCCCTGGCTTAGCGTGATATGAGCGTTGAACGACCGCTACAGGTATTCGACCTTAGCTACGGTTTCATTTTTCATTTACGTAGACGTATTTTTAATAAGCATGCGAGTACAGCATAGCTTCATCTTTTCAGCGGTCGTAGTTAGGCTGTAGGATTGTTTACATGTCTAATTTATATCGGTTTCAGTGATTTTAGATTTAAAGTTCTTGGTTTGATTTACTTACAACATTGCGTCATAATTAATGCAAGAACATAAATTACATGAGTTTAGTGAAACTGCTTATAAACTTCGTGCTTCTTTTACACTAAAATTTAGTATTTGTTTTAATATACCTGGACACAAGTCTACTTGACTCCGCTATTTTATGAACATGATTAAATTTGACTTGCATCATCGGCAATCGCTTTATGTTTTTTGTTGTTTCCTCAGTATCGCTTAGCAATCTTAGCTCTCTGTAGTTGAGTGCACAGTATAATATATATCATGATTGTTTATTGAAGCGAATCCAGATCGAATCTCGAAATACGCGATAATGTACCCTATGTTCCGTGGTCCCATCGAAGTGTGTGATGGTGGTACTTATGTGCCGCAAACTTACTTCCACTTTAACTGTCTGACATCGTGCTCAAACGTGAAGCTACACTTGTGCTGTTTGGGTCAGCGATATCGTGGCTAGTAGACTAACTGTTGCAAAGAAAAACAAACAAACAGCCTCTAGCTACTCAAAATCCGAAGGCAGAACGGAACCCTACCAAATATAGAACTTGTACAATAGGTAACCTATGATACAGCACATAGACACTGCCAACAATAACTTTTTTATGTTTGAAATAGCTTTCAGTTAACAATTGCAACTACCTTAGCTCTGTTCATGGATAGTGATCATAGTTTTGCGCTATTTAGTATCTAATCGTCACCAGTGATCAGATGTTAGTTGGAGTAAGCTCCCTTTCAGATCGAAATGTTTATTGAAACCGATATATATATATATATATAAATAATAGGTCTACTTTTCGTTAGCAATTCCATTGCAAGTATAGTTTGATCACCTATATCTTATTTACACTTATGCTATTCTTTCCATTGTCTATAATATTGATTTGTTTTCAATAAACTAAACTAAACTAAAAACTGTAATACTGTAAAACACACACAACGGAATGCAGCAGCTCGAACGGCCTAACTTGCAAAACATTTGTATAATTATATTCGAGGACAAGTCAGTAAGAAGTTGTCTTAAAGCAAACTGAGAGGTGTAAAGATATATATCGTTAAAAAGAACAGCTTAGTGGGAGTGCTTCGGGGGCGGCAGCCAACGGCTAAGTTCTAGGTTCAGTATTAGTATATCAACGACGGCTAAGGCTTTGTCTAGGTTACGACTTAGGCTTAATATATCGCGGACGACACAACTACTATGTAGCTTACTCTCTCAGCTCTACTTTTGCAACATTTACTCAGCTCGCTCAAGATCTAGTCTTTTATCAATTGCGTCCGTCGGTTAAGTTTACAATTTATCAATCAACCAAACGTCCGTTAAGAAATACGCTAAATAGTTATTCCTTTGTCATTGCTATAATTTTATAATATCACAAGCAAATGTCAACTTTAAGTCAAATGTATAAATCCTTTCATGACCATTGGTTCTTAATGAACCTAACGCACATTGTGAGTCGTTGCATGTACTGGGTTTGTCGTACGTTGTTCGTTTGCATGTGCGTTGTTATTCGTTAGTAGGTTCCTTAAGGAACCAAACATTAGCGTCCAGATAACTCAGTGGTTTGAGTATACAACTTTCACTCGAACGTCTCGGATTCGATCCCTGGCGCCGGCTTGAGTTTGTCAAACATTGCACTATACACGAATTAATTCCATCATGACAAGGCTAAGTTATTTTTTACATAACAGACGATAAAATCGTTATCACAGCTAAAAATATTTTTTTCGTTTTAGCCACTTTATCATGCTGCGAAAGCTTATTAACTGTTATAACGTCGAGAGAGAACATGTGTGTTCTACCTAATATAGCGACACTTTTAGCGCCGAAACAAATCTAGCCAAGTATAAATTCTATCATTACATACGATAAGAGCAAAATTTTACGATGTATTCCGGTGAAAAATCATAATCCTTAGTTTCATTAAGTTCGAACAACACTGATCAACATAGTCGCCTCTGAGGCCAATCAAAGGCTTGTCTTTTTATTCCAATGTACGTTCCCGCGCTATCCACTGACCCATATCCCTTTCCTTGAATAATTTACTCTCAAGCTCAACTCACAGCTTCAAAATTTATATTTGGATGAATTTTCAATTTTTCAATGAAAAGAATATAACAAATTTAGAAAGCACTTCGGAATTCCTTATGCTAAGTCAAAGTTTCATGATGGTGGCATGCTGAGATTATGTTAAAATTAATGCAAGGTCAAAGCTTCGCTTTTTAAAATCGTCCCACGGCTCCTTGTTTTCAGCTTTATTTTGTTTAGTTTTATAGCAAATTTATTGCTTTAGACACTATTTAAAGACACAATTTTCATTCAAAATTTGTAAGTTTATAAAAAAATAGATTAAAAGTCTGAGTTGGCATCCAGAATTTAATGCTGTTAATTTATTTAGTATTTTCGAAATATCTGTATTTTATCTATGTTGTGGCATGCTGGGCTTATGTTAAAATTAATGCTAGGTCAAAGCTCCGCTTATTAAAATCGGCTCACGGCGCCTTGTTTTCAGTTTTATTTTGTTTAGTTTTATAGCAAATTTATTGCTTTAGACACTATTTAAAGACACAATTTTCATTCAAAATTTGTAAGTTTATAAAAAAATAGATTAAAAGTCTGAGTTGGCATCCAGAATGTTATGCTGTTAATTTATTTAGTATTTTCGAAATATCTGTATCTTATCTATGTTGTGGCATGCTGGGCTTATGTTAAAATTAATGCAAGGTCAAAGCTCCGCTTTTTAAAATCGGCTCACGGCGCCTTGTTTTCAGTTTTATTTTGTTTAGTTTTATAGCAAATTTATTGCTTTAGACACTATTTAAAGACACAATTTTCATTCAAAATTTGTAAGTTTATAAAAAAATAGATTAAAAGTCTGAGTTGGCATCCAGAATTTAATGCTGTTAATTTATTTAGTAATTTCGAAATATCTGTATTTTATCTATGTTGTATTGTTTTTCATAACAAGCGGCTGAAATAACGGTTTTATATTGTCAAAAAAGTAAAGTTGACATCCGCTGGGTCATATCGTTGGAACAGGAACGTGTCACTATAGTCATTTGAAATGCGATGGAATTTAAAATCATACCTAGTATAAACATGAAGTTACACTAAGGTTCAACATATATATTCATCAAAAACAGAAAATTTTATCTATATCATACCGTTTTTATCGTAGCAGGAGTTTGACATGATGGTATGTATAATGGGACAAAAGTAAATTTGGATATCCGTTGCGTCGAATTAGAAAAAGAACGTGTCAGTGCAGGGGTTTGAGTTGCGATGGTATCTAAGCTTCTATCTGGTATAAACATGTGCATAATGACCGAAGCTTAAACTTACACTAAGGCTCAATCTATATATTCATCAAAAACAGAGCAAGCTCTTTGTTTAAGTCCCTATGGTTAGTTTATTCAAAAAAAGAAAACCAGCTGAACTGGACAAATTCCCCCCCCAATATGCAGGTGGGTTTGTCCTTGGAAAACTAGCTAAATTAATATTGCGTATAATGACAGCCTCCAATGGTTTTTGCCACATACAAAAGGTGCTGTACTGCACTGAACATTTGAAGATTTTCCTTTGGTTATTTCAACTGGCTTAATGTCTTAAGTATGAATTTATTGCGCGCACAAAATCAGTTTGCTTAATGAAAATGCTTAGGTATAGGCATAAGCTGTAGTGTATTATATAAAGCGTCATTCATAACTCGTGATTCACTATGCCAGATTGTTTCTTGGACAACATTAAATCAACTTTAAATTTATGCGGGTTTATGGACATAATATGATATCATCTGAGCGGTAAACAGATTTGTGTTAAAAGTAAAATTTTTGAAATTGAGCTGATCTAAGATTTACTTAAAAAGTTTCTTCAGACTACAGGTGCATCGCTTTAAACACACAATTAGATCAACGGAAATATTTTATAATTAAATCAATAAGAGCGTCGCTTACCGAGTTTGTTCCTCCTTTCGTTTTGAGTAATTTTAAAGAATAACTATCTACGTTTGTCCAACGCTTAACGATACGTATGTCTAGTGTTTTATTCCAGAAACTTTGAGTGATTATTTTGTGTCTCAAAGGTCTTGAACTATATATGTTTTAAACCGCCCGCTTAAAACGATATGTAATCGATACTGAATGCGAAATTCATTTCCATTTGTTCTGATATTTACAGCTTCAATTTTGTTTTGCTTCGAAAGAACCGTTCATGGTGCAAACTCATTAAACTTTCTTTGGCATGATAATATTTATATATATTTGAGTAAAATAGATATACTTTGAATGTTAGCAGCGAATGTTGTTGACAGATGTGTTTGGAACCTCCAGCTATTTAATATTAGCACATTTTAACAGGTTTCTTTCGATTTTATATTCTCATTTTAATTAGTTTCCATATGTACATTTATACATGACTCGATAGCATTTCATTACACGGTTATTTTTAACAAACAGTAAAGCCGT
>JASANE010003812.1:0-26187 GCA_030248225.1 Trileptium ribeirensis
CTGTTTGGACTAGAAAATTTCGCTCTGTCTCCCGTCGCGTCTCTTTAATAGACATACGTTCGTTACATAGTTTTACGTAGAAACTTTCAAATTAATGGTTTATCCAATTTTAAAACAAAATAACTGAATGTATGCCATAATTTTTTGAACGGAATGTTATAAATGAAACAAACTATGACACTGCTACGCATGAATGCAATATATATTTTGTGTAGTTTGCAGGAGAATTTTAAGTCTTATCTAATTTTGAGACAGTTTTATAGGAGTAACAAAACTAAATAGTTTTATATGAGCCTAGGCCATAGGATAGAAATATACCGGATTTGAGTGTAAGGGTTGGGTGCCTTAAGCATTATGCCTACATTAGCGGATATGTAAGTGTGTTTATACTAAATTTTCTTGAAAATCATAAATTTTGTTGTGATTTAAGGATTCTGAAAATTTCATAAAAACTCTCTCTAACGCAAAAATTAAAATTTATGGTAGAGAGTGAATTTAGCAATTCTAAGAATTCGCAACCCGGTTGGCAGTGATTATATTATAATCTAACAGATTAGGGGACTTGAGAACTATGTTTCTTTTGAGTTCCAAGAAATCGGGTTTAGAAAGATTATTTAAGCATTTGAATAGTTAGTTTAAGCATTTAAATTCAAGCGCCGTGTGCGCCGATACATTTGCTTGTTCGACTACCTACTCAGTGCTGAAGCTCGAGCGGTTATTGCGCCACCCCCACCACATTGGAACATCGGACAGGACGATGTAGGCCCATGGTCTGCAGAATTTATCAACATACAGCAGGACATTAAATATAATTTTCTTGATCGGGCACAGAAAATGGTAATGGCAGAATATTCACTGGAATTAAAGGAACAGGGCGCGTGGGAAACGGGCCCGAGCGAAACTACACCCGCGGAAGCTGAGGTAACCGAGCCATACATCGGGTTTTTCCGCAAATGGGTCGAACAACAGTTATCATAAACATCGAACAGGAAGCTTGGGCCGAATTTGCACCATACGCATAACTGAGACTCATTCACGGAAACGTTTTGGTTAAAGAAGGGACAACCTAGGCTAACTCAGGGCATAAACATGTGTTATAATAATGAAAATACCATATTTGTTTGCGTTGATAACATGCCATATTTAATCAGTACGTTCTTGGTAAGATGCTGCATTTAACCATTGCATATATTGATTTGTAAACTTACCATGGCACCATGCTTCTCATAAGGAGATATATGCATTACGAAAGAGATGTGCTACCCAACAGCTAGGCTACTCTCTCAAACCCTACGTAAAAAGTACTTTTTGCCCCATAAAAATATAAGAGGAGGACTCGTCAGGATTTGTTTTGGTTTGCTTAAGGTCTAGGACTTACAATTTTAGAAGCCCCGGCTATGCCTAAAGTTAGAGTGAAACAACTTCGTATTGTAAGTGATTTTCAAAAGCCAGCAGACCAGGACCATAACGTGTGGATAAGCACAACACCCATATATAAAATATTCCGACCATAACCTAAATTAAACAAGGAAACCAAATTTTTCGTATACCATACTGTACCATATTATCTGTACATATGGTTTAACTTATTCTTGGGTCGTAGGGCACAGTTTATATACAGAACGAACACGATCGTTTTTGAAAGGGGTCTCTGATGGAGAGGACCCCATTTTGGTAGATAGTGAATTTAGCAATTCTAAGAATTCGCAACCCGGTTGGCAGCGATCATATTAAAATCTAACAGGTTAGGGAGACTTGAGAAATGTTTCTTTTGAGTTCCAAGAAATCGTGTTTAGAAAGTATATTTAAGCGGTTGCGGAGTTAGATCAGGGCCTCAGTCAGCCTCAGAACTTGCGCGATAAAGGTGAGTACGGCTCAGTCGCTTATGTGTTTTATATGTATTGGTTGTATTTTGTTGTATGGTATTGGAAGAAATATACGATAGTTATCATAAGTGGTGACACATTAAGTCCCTAAGAATAATCAAATAAGGCAGCACTGGAGATAGCATTGAAGCATTTGATGTAAAAGTTGACGTAGTTCTGTGTAGTCTACGGTGGGACTAAACAACCCTAGGACCACGTAGGCTACAGTACATCTAAAAATCTGTGCTCTCTTATGCATATCAAGTTTCACCGGTTTATTCCCAACATACACCGCAGTTCTTTGAATCGGTAAAACAGCTGCTACAAACATCCACCTGGCTTTGTTCCGATAACAAAAGCTGAAGATGAATATATTCTTACTGTGCATTGATGAAAGATTTCTGCTAAAATCATTTGTTCCACTTACAGACTTAGGAAATCTTCCTGAGTTAATATTTTCGTGTTTGGTTATTTTGGAACTTGGTCACTGTATATATGTAACAGGACCGTTCCGGCCCGTTAAGTGCGTTTTGCAAGATTTCGGCGTTAAAATTACTAAAATGCGCCTCAAATTGAACCAGGCATGGCTTGTGGGAACGAAATTTACACAATGATAGTATGTTGCATGGTGCCACGGTCGCTGCTAATTGCGTTGCTTATTAATATGTCGTACATATATTTTTGCCATTTATATCATGAATTGCCATTGCATGTCTTATCTTATAATTGTACATCATTTTGGACGGGCTCACGTAAGCCCAGAGGAAGTTTGCTTCGGTTACGGGTTCAACCGGCATCAAGATAGGGGACCTGAACGGAACTCGACCACTTGCCCCATTCCCCCAGTGAAACTTCAGAGTTGAGACTGTCCGGGGATAGGAGGCCATCGATTAATCGAGCTAGACCATTAGCCCACTAGTGATCGAAACCAAGAATATCAAATTTACGCAAGCTAAATAACATATGTAACTATGGTCTCGCGTAATACACGTCGCCATGGTCACGGAAACAACGAAAAGCTAAAAGTTTAAATCAGTGGTACGCTAGTGTCCGACTATTCGGAAATGACGGCCGCCGGGCTCGTTTCTAGGGCCCTTAGCCATCTAACGGCTTCAATTTCGGGAAAATGACCCGAGTACTTTTCGATAGGGAATTTCACGGGTTTCTTGTTGAGGCCGAAATGGCCCTAATAGCACCAGGATTCAACCTTAAATCAGAGGAGCAAACACGTTAAATAGAAATTAGCAGCCACTACTTACGCTAAGTTTGGCTGTTGACAGTGGTCCGGAGTAGATATAACTTAGGTATATGTATAGATATTTTTATATATATATATATATATATATATATATAGATATATATATATATATATATATAGATATATATATGCATGTGTCTATCTACCTGATTTTCGCGCCCCGATAGTTCCTTTTTCCCGCCCCACCGGACAAACTTCTCTTTTCTTCCACTGCATCGGTCTACGGTGCAAGATCTCTGTGCTTTTTCGACCTCAACGCCCAAAATAGCTTGATTAGCGCCATGGTAACCGGTCTTTCTTTTATCGCAGAATCATCGACCGGAATTCTGCACGTCCTTGAGTAGTCTATCCATTGGGGCATCTAACGAGACAAAGCGGGTTCCGACTTTATAAGTCACCCCGCTGCTATATGAGTTATATTTCTGTTCCGTGATCAGTGCATAATGCGCTACGAACATTTGACATAAAATCTGTTGTCCACCATCTCCATACTCGATCCCTGACTTTAAAGGTGCACATGCGATCCCTCATTCCATGCCTGCCTTCGGCGAGCACAACGATATACGGCGGGCCTCCGACTTCCCGCTAGCCAGTCATAACCAGCCAAAGTGCCCCTAGTTCGGAATGCCAACTGTGGGTGGGTACAAAACAACCGAAAATTTATTTCTGAATCGAAAGTAGGCAAACAGCCCCTCTTTGCGTTCACCACGTCGAGACATCTCCAAATATACCCGGCGGGCCTACGCCCGTTGCCCCGTTAACCCGGGACGGCCGATAACGCCTCCCCCCCCCTACTCCCCGCCCCCTCGCGCAACCCCCCCCCCCCCCCCCCCCGGCGGCCCGCCCCGCCCCCAGCGCGGGACTAGTGTCTACTACGAAACCGGCCCTCCCCCCCCCCCCCCCCACCCAAACCCAACACACCAGAAACCCCTCATACCCTTTAACGCCTGGCAGTGGCTAATACAAATTTCCCCTATCTTGCCACATCTCCGTTTTCGTACCCCACTCCTAAACAGGTGCATGCGACTCCTTATCTTGCTCAAATGATCAGGCAAATCAAACGATAAGCGCCGGACCTCCGCCTGATTCCCCGCTGACCTGCCATAATCGCTCAAAGGGCCCCGGTCTCCGCCGATAACCAATAGTGGGCACAAAATATCCGAGATTTTTATTTTAACTGCAAAACGGGCAAAACGCCCCTCTTGCTGTGTTCGTCTCGTCGAGACCTTTCCAAAAATACCCGGCGGGCCTCCTCCCGTTGCCCCGTTAACTCGGGACGGCCGACGAAAGCGCACCCACCACCACTGACACTCTCTCTATCCGTGGTGATTTTAGTGCCCCTCTAACCTCTGCCTTTTGGGCAAGGAAATTACCCCTTATTCGAATCGCCCTTCCAGGGCGAGTCCAACGATACCCGGCGGGCGTCGCTCCGCCCAACCGTTAGCGCGGGAGAGCCCCTGAAGCTCTACGTACTTACATACGCCGGAACCCATATGTGGCTCCCTGACCCGATACTACGTCCACCCCCCTCGTGTTTGGTATCGATCGGCCCCGTTCTTCGTCCTGGGTTCGAATCTCACCCCAGCCCCTCGAAAATCCCCCGTGATTTACTTTGTCGCGCTTCCCCTCCCACGCCCCTTCTTTTTCTCTCCGTGTCCTTGCTTCCTTTTTCGCTTTCACTTTTTCTTTCTCTAACCGACTTCTTTGGTTGGTTACTGTTGTTGTTGTGTTGTGTGTTTCCGTTGCGAACTTGAGCGACCTTTCTGTCGCTCAGGTCGCCTGCGTCTTGTGTGTATTGTGTGTACATGTGTTCGTGAGTATTTATATATGGATATATATATGTATGTATAAGTGGTTATGTTCGGACTTATATATATATATAAATATATATATATATATATGAGGACATGACAAAAAACAGGACGGACGAGTACACCACATACAAAATTTCATTAAATTTATAAGTTTTACGGACGGACTGGACGTGGACGCTTGTGGAGGAAGGGGGTGCGTTTCGGGCCCTCCTGTGGGTTCCCGAGGTCTCAGACCAGATCCCCCCTTTCGTTGAGAGCCCTTGGGAGTATGTCGCACTCCCAACCTCAAGATAGGTTCATTCCCGTCATCGGGTTCCCCCTGGGACGTTCAGAAACACTATGATACGACACTTGGGAAAGTGTCAGAAAGGAATGTTTGGCTTTATCCCACGAGCCGATATATAAACGTGCAATGTCTGCACGTTTACCCATCAGTCCGATAGAGAATTTAGCCTCCAGTTGGACTTTTAGGACGCTTGCGCAAATGATGGATGGGACCGCTAACTCGCCGAACAATAGGAGTTAAGCTTCAAATATACGAGTTAGCCAACAAAATTTGATGAATGAGGACATGAAGACGAGATTGACCTGAAACGAGGATAAAATTCCTAGCTTATTCCGACCATTCCCATATAAAAGTTGACCTACCGATTTCAAATTTGACAGGTGATTCAATCACTTTCGTGGGACAGTTGGGGAATAACGGACGATTTCGGTTGGGTAAGAGGTTTAAAGATTTGAGTGATGGGTTTTGGGTAAGAAATTTTAAGCTGATTGACATAAATTTGAAAATACAGATGGGACAGGGTTCAAAATTTCAAGAAAATTCGGGTCAAATTCGCAGATGTTTGACCTCCGAGTATTCGGAGGGTTCAAACTTGATGTCGGCGATTTCGATTGAAGCCGACTCTCTCTAAAGGGGACCCAGGGTTTACGATACCTGTCAAAAATAAAATTTGAGGAATTTTCTAATTGGGCGCCCGGGTTTGAACTCAAAAAAGTGGGCGTCAAGAAATCGTCAGCGATTGGATGGCGACAAAGTCGCTATCCTACGATACGGACAGAAAATTTGAGGTGACGACCGACGCGTCGACTCTGGGAATCAGTTCAACCTCGGCAGCGCGGAGTTCGGTCGACTTTACTCCGACGCTATAGTTAAGTATAGTTTCATAATGAATTTCGCTTTCTCGTGCTTTTTCTGTTTTGCGTTTGGACTGGGATTCGACCGCTGGAGGACCCGCGCAGTCGTCTTCAGTCTCGCGAAGAGGGCTAGCAAGTGCTGCCCCGGGATCGAAGATTGTAAGTGAAAACATAGAGAGTATCCTGGATCATGGGGGTTTACTTTCCCCAGATGTCACAGTGACAGACCATTTGTTGAAGTTCGGTTGACAGTAGCACCGCCTCATACCCCAAAGGTTGACTTAACGTTGTCGCTAGATGTTTCGTTTTTCCCGCCGACCTGCTACATTTTTACTAGTTCCTTGACAAACCTCCTCAAGTCAAGTTCCGTTTTGGGCATTGTGAGCGATTGCACGGTATGGTCGTAAAGCGTAGGAACCAAAGTCGAAGTACTTCTGATTCCCCGTGGTCTTAGGTAGGACAACTCAAACCGCACGCTTTTC
Source organism: Trileptium ribeirensis (assembly GCA_030248225.1). Classification (NCBI taxonomy): domain Eukaryota; kingdom Metazoa; phylum Nematoda; class Enoplea; order Enoplida; family Thoracostomopsidae; genus Trileptium; species Trileptium ribeirensis. Next base: position 6,560 of record JASANE010003812.1, read on the forward strand.
CTCCATGTTTTACATGACTTGCAGCTCTTGAGTTAGGGTTATGGAATTTTCCTAAGCCGACCACGGTCAAATTTTCCAATGCGTCTGAGCTGAAACAATAGGTATGTGCTTTGTTATTTATAGTTATGGTTTGCCAATTTTACAGTTTAGTTGACCGTTAGACGCTCATGCCGTGTTTGAGCTCGAACAGACGTAACGCTTAGGAACGGAAGACTAGCCTCCGTTGAGCTTAAGGAAACCCCAAAAATTTTCGTTTATCTGAGCGAGTTAAGAAAATTTGGGGAACACAAAAGATTGGACAAGTTCTAAGTATTTCAGCTTGAGCGTAAGGTGTTTGCTCTCCGAGATGAGCGATTTCGGCACTCTGCCATGGTTTGATTATATTGTTCTTGTTTTGTGCGTAAAAGCCATAGGAGCATTGTCGGAAGGTCCAGTACTTTGGTAAGCATTTAAAGCAGACGGAAATCCCCCGAACCGACCAACCGAGACAATTCTAGGCGACCGCCTTCGTTCTCTACGTTACCCGACTAGGCCAAAAGGGGCAATGCCCCCTTCCGTCCAAAAGTCCGACAGCCCTATACAGTACCTCACGCTAGCAACTCAAAGGCACGATGTTGCACCATCCGCCCAGAACTACTTGGGTTGAACTACCAAAATTACCGAGGTTCGCAGCAATACGTATACATGAGTTAGGTTTGGGGGCTTGTGCCCAAGAAATCGTTTCTACCAAAATGCACCGACGATGTGGCCGAACGCCATCCCCAGTTGCTGACCATTTGCGAGAGACGCGTTCCTGTGCCCCCCGCTTTCAAAATAAATATATAACATTATAAATTCAACAAAGAAAGTTAGCCCCCTCGCTCGAATCGTCTTGGCCTCAAATCGAGCAAGTGCAAAACCCCGTTTTTTTCTTAGGAGCGAGTTGATTGCTGAGTTTAGCCGTCCTTTTATTTTATCCCTGGTTGCCCGCTATGCTGTGTACTATGTATGCCCCGATTTAGCTTTTTCACCGCCTCTCTCTCCTTTTTTCGTTTCACAGTTTTCAGATTCGATCCTGCACGGGGAATTTAATCCCGCTGCAGAATCATTAGTTCTATCCACTCGACCATAGATATTTAGGAGAATCGATTACTATGTCGATGATAACTCGACTGCACGATTTCGATAGTGCAGTCAAGACGCTGTACAACTGCAGCGTGTGTAATGCACTAAGGCAATAGGATAAGTTGTAGGGAAAGGACAAAAGAAAAGAACGACAAAAAGGGGCAAAGAAAAGAGAAAGAAGCAAACAAAGAAACACAAACCAAAAGGGGCGCGGACGCGTCCGATGACGAAACGCCCCGTGCTCCATCTGCCTAAAGTAAACGTAGGAAACGAACCGGCCGGGCTATCAAGTTTTGCTCACGCAACTACAACATTTGTCGAAATGTCGACCGGCACGTCCCGTGCCCCGTATATAAATGCCAAACGCACTACAGAGCGCAAGCTAAAACCCAACTATAGGGCAGTCGCGACGACAAAATTGGTCGCCTAGGAGATCGTCAAGGATGGCACAGGCTCGCCCCCCCACCATATTAGGCCGTTGAACTGTAGGTAGGGGCGACCCCTTAAAGTGTTCAAAGCTGCGCCCCGGCACTTACAATGTAGTTCAGAGAGGGCGTGCTGCACCACCAAAATCAATTTCATTGCCGCAAGACAACCATTCGCTGATTTTTGTGGGGAGGGAACAGCCCCATTTCCATTTGAACTATAGAATCCATTTACGCCGAGGGAATGTTGATATGAATATGCCACCACCCTGCCTAAAGGGAGTATGTATCGGTAAACTAAGGACAATACGTTACCCTGAATACGGTCAGCCGTCGGAACCGTCGTAGTTCGCATATGGCACAAAACTCGCCCTAATGGCTAACAGTGTGGAAGGCTCAATAGGTAGGCAAATTTACAGACCAGGACCTATACCGTAGGGAGTTTCTGCATATCTGACGATCCCGATTGTACCTCGCATTTCAAATTCAGTGTTTGTTAGCCTACTAATATATGTATTGTAGGCGATGTGATAATCATAACCATAGATTGATTTTTACTATATTTTCATGCTCATGACCATGCATTGTTCAGTACCATTTTCTAAGGTTTACGATCTTATACTGATTTGTGCAAGTAATTACGCACCGAGTTGCACCATATTCGATTTGGTATCCCTAACCATGCATCGACCCGCGTCTTAGGTGACGCATCAATATTTGAACGCAACACCTTCATCGTAGGGATTTATCCACGCGGATTTTGTGGTGTCCTTAGTATGCACCTCATGCTTCCATACACCGCGGTAGCGCCGCGCGCTGCGCAGAGCGAGCTTCGAAGCCCATCAGTCTTTGTTCTGGAACCCATAGCGGCACAAACGACGCTAGTATTGGGAGAGCTGGGATAAAGATTTCTGATGCCCCGTCTAGCAGGATCCACTCTAGCTCCGTGCCGCTCAATGGGAGAAGACCCAAAATTATGTCGAGCCACATGGAATCCCCACCGATGCTGCAGCTACTTTATTATGTTACCACCGGCGCACTGTATTAACTGTTTCGCCCCTAACCCTTAATATTGTACATAAAGTTGAAATAAAAGTTTTGAAAGTAATCAACCGTGTCCCGTGTTATTCGATTAGACAGCGCTATATGCTCGTCCGCATGGACTGGCCAATCCTACATGCCACGGCTTGCGGATGAGACTATTCCAAGCCCTGACACGTGCGGTTCGCCACCAGCGTTATTATACGATAGTAAGGGAGTTTCGTAGAGAGGAATCTACGGAATCAGCAATGAAAACCGCTCGCGATAATGTTACGCCCCAATTTATCGTTAAAATTTACTAGGATAACTTCATGGTTATAAGCGACTATCGACAGTTATCAATTTATCGACCAGAACAACCGACGTTAAACGTCCAGGGATTGTCGGATCAGTGTGGAGGCCATATAGGCTACAACGAACCAATAGGGCTAGGCCCGTAGATAATCGAGACCGACTTGAAATTTCTAGTAAAATCGAACACTCGTTCAAGTTCACTCTCCATTGATAAAGAACCAAACAACTTCCACCTGAGCTTAGGATAGGGAATATCGGTCTGACATTATGACCTGTGAGCAGGTTTCGTGTCGACCTCCCTGGGGGACCTCAGTAATCGTACCAGATATTAGACACGTGCGCAACCAATCGGGCGGGGTCCGAGCACACCTCGTGAAGCGCGCCTGTGGCCTGCTAAGCTCCATAGCTCCTTGGGTCTGACCAAGAAAAGTGGCAAAATTACAAAATTTACCATTGAGGTTATGATAGCCGGGGTTGTATGGGTATGGTGTTCGTAAGTTGCGCCATGCAGCTGCGTCCCGTTATTACATATATAATCCATGTTTGGACAGCGGCTAGAGCAAAACTGTGGAAAGTTTCAAACATAATTTTTAAACCGATTCGCATTTTGCCGGAATCGCTTCCAGGACACGATTTCCATTGGAAGCGGATTGCCAGATGAAAATATAATCGTGACAAAAAGTATATAGTATGCGGAACAAAAGTTTTCTTCCCCAGTTTGATATTTCACCTGAGAATGTAGCAATGTTAGCAAAGTTGCGATTAACATTTCTGTAATATATGTATGGAATGGCTTGGGTTAGGTTGGGGCTAGAAAGTTAGGCCGGATGCTTCTCGTTGCGTCATCTGCACTAAAATGCGTTAAAATGATTAATCGCAAACGGCTGGGCCACTCCAGGCTATGGTGTGACTAAAACTTAGTTCCCCTTTACCCAGTGGCGACACCCTTTACCATAGTATTAAATTTCCTGAAAGAAACTTTCTGGAAACTAATTCAAATTTGATCGAAGTATAAGAAAAATTCAAATATTTCAAAAATAAAAGAACAATTTGTAATATTTCAGTGTAATGAGAGAACTGAGACGATTTATCGGTACTGTCAGATCCTTCCACAGGTTCATCTGAATTTTTTCAGCAATAGCACCACTCATCTCGGTTATTCGCAACGGAAAAAAAAGTTCCAATGTAACAGAAATGATTCACGAGACATCTTACATTGGACGAATCTGGAGTCGAACCTGGGCCACTAGCTTGCAAGAATAGCGCGCTACCGCTACACAATAGGCTACGATCACATTGTGTTCACCTATGATTTATACGTTAGAGTAGTGAGATATTACATGAGAGTATAAAACGATTGAAAGTTTAAGAATATTGAACATGTAACTCGGTTATTCGATGCGATGTGAAATCGATGCCAAGTATTAAAACTCGCTGTTTTAAATTAAGCGGCATTTCGTTAGATAGTATATTTAAATTAAGTCGCTTCTTGTGGAATTTATTTTTACAAAATGATTCAAAATAATCATCTACATTCAAGTTGTATTGAAATTTAACACTTAACAAGTACAGTTGATTACAGGCTTTGTGGCAAGAGAGTCAATGATTAGTTTCATTTTCACTTGCAACCTTGACGCACCTGTTTTCAATATTCTACTATTCCTGGAATTAATAAGCATGAGGATGTATATTTGTGGTTGTATATGGAATTATATTTAATAATTATCTGTCTGCACATAAATTACTATAAGTTTCAAAAATTTATTTTGAAGTTTGTGCTATTTTCAATTAGACATGTTAACTGCACATAAACTTTGATTAATTAATGTGCAGACATAGCCATTGCTGTACGCATATATCGCGTTTCTAACATAATGGCTGGATACACAGCAACACTTGGCAATTACATGACCATCGGAATATTTGGATTATTTTGGGTAAAAAGTATGTTTTGATTTTTACATTTGTTATTGGAAAGTACCATCATGGTAAGAATACCATAGGTATCCATCATGCCTCTCGTATTGCCCGAAAATTTCAGTAAAATGATTACCGGTTATGAAATTTATAATCACGACATTTAAATGTGAGTCTGTTTTGGTATGACAAAAAGGAATGTTAATCCCTGCTCTTCGAATGATTGAGATACATGGAAGTGCGCAGACTTTTATCCGTCGAAGATTAATTGGACTAAAAACGTGTAGCCTCAGATACTAATCTGTTAAGGCGTTTTATACGTTACGATAAACAGATCGCGTTATATCGTAGCATCCTGATGAAAGCCTTTTCATCCCTTTGAGAATGGATGACAATCGCATGATATATTTATTATGCCTTTGTTTATTTTCTGCTATTAAGTAATAAACACTCACGAATTCGCATTTTTAAAGAATTTCCATTGAAAATCATCGAAAGAGCCCAAGGACTATAAATACACAACTACATTTGATTAAGCGTCATTTAAAGATCCGAAAATTTATCAATCCATTGAAGAGTTATTCGTGATACAAACGAAAACCAGAAAGAGGCCGACTACTTCTTAACTATGTCAATCACACCGAAACTCTCGACCAGGTCCTCGATAACTCAAGAGAATTGGTTTGTAAATCATTGGCACGGTGTATACAGCATAAGTGTCCATAAGATCTAGGGGTTACCTCTGAGTGTTGCACCCCTCCTTAGCAATTTTAATCCATCCCAAACGCGGCGAAGGCACGCGGCAAATTTTGGTAAAAATTTACACAAATTGGCAAAAATTTTGGAAACTATCAAAAAATACTGAAAAATTGGGCAAAATGAACGTCTGAAATCTGTCTAGACTAGTCTCAAATCTGGGGCTCCGGACGCCCAACCTCCTGTGTGCTGCATAAAAAATTGGTTGCTCTAGCTGCAATATAAACATAACATTAAAGAATAATTTAGCGGCTTAGTTGTGCCTTGATGTCATACAAGTACCAAAAGTTTTCTCAAGATTTCAATGAAATAATTATATCATCGGTAGCATAAAGCAATACAAATTTGTGTCATATTTTCGGATATTGTTACATTGTGCCTATACACATCATCGAGGCCCGTACCAGGCAGTATGGTTGAGTTTTCGACAACTTGCATTCGACGCAATTTGTATCTGTCTAGTTCTCTATTTGTGATCTAGTTTTGCATTTGTGAAGCTCAAATCTCTTTGGCCACTTTTTTCTGTCCAAAACATTCTAAAAACTGTCCGAGTTAAAATTTAAATCATTTTGGCTATATGGATGCGGTGTTTTTAGAGTATTTGAAATATAGTAGAACATAACAGATTTGCAGTATTGCACCTTTGATACGCAAAAATTTTTGTCAGAGAGGCCCTTTGTATCTAAGCTTCAAAGCGGAAGAAATGTCTGTTTCGAAAATCGAAGATACATAAACTTTCAAAATATTGTGAACCTCAGCGACTTGCTAGTTGAAGTTGAAAGATCGGCTTATGGGGCTTTTTATCCCGTGAAAAATATTGGGTTTATTTAGCTACGTATTTTCAATCGAGATTGATTACCCTTTGCAGTGCAAGAAAAACTAGTAATGCACAATATTGTCACCAGGAATCGATAAATTTTAGCATTTTTCCGCAAAAGTCCAGAATGTACCCAAATTTTATAATTTGGTGAATGCAGCCAAAGCAATAGTATTTGGTATGTTTTAGACAACATGTCATGCGCTAAAAGCCTTCGTGTTTTAAAATACTTTAATTTTCTTGAAAGCTATAATTCTTAAATGGCAGACGTTTCTGCTTTTTCGTAATTGGCGAATCATGTAAAACGTCGTCCAATTTTAACAATGACCGAGCCGTACTCATCAATTTGCTTGTGAACGATACCATGTCTTGGATGATAAAGAGAATAACGAACCTCTTTTAAAACCTAAGAATCGTCAAACATTAGCTACTTTTTAATTTAATTTAAGTTTGTAGGTTCAGAAGTGATGTTCAGGTTTTGATATGCGGACAACGAAACATTACTAACAACGGCGCGAATGTATTCCTGGGTAGACTACAAGGTAGATAACAAATTATCTTGCTCTGCCTCTTTGAATTTTGCCAGTTAGCTACACAAAAGCCTACATACAACTTTTGGGATTGAGTTTGGCATAGATTATTGGTAAAAAGTAAAAAATAAACACGTGAAGTTGGTTGTTAGCATATGTTTACATGCTCAGTCCAGCTGCCATAGTTCGATAAGATTTCCCTTGAAATGACCTTTGTCCTGGTCCAACTGAAGGATCGTCTGCTGTGTTGCCAAATTTACATACACGGCCAGGGCCGCCCATAGCGCTTCCGAGCTCGGTTCGTCGCTTTCGTGGCATTTTTTCACGAGCTTGACAATGAGAGTAGAACATTGCAAAATTGCTGACGATTACAGGAACAGGCAAAGCAATTGTGAGGACGCCAGTGAGTGCACAAGCGCTGCCAACCAGCATGCCTGTAATTTTAACTTTATTTTATTGTACGGATTTTTACACCTGCTAAATTACAACAAATATATTTTTATATACGACAAATTCTTAAACGTAAATATCCGCCATTGGGTTCGCGCCCCAGAATACTAAACTGATCTGGCATAAGGCAGCTTCATCGCTCCGATCACTAAATTCAAATTCGGACATGTCTGTATATATTAAAGTTGAAGTTATAGGTACGGCATATGAGTCATTACAATCATTCACGTATAATGTTACCATCTACCAAGACAACTTAAAATCCGGTAAATTTAAAACAAATGTTAGATTATTTTAGCTGTTTAGTTCATACTAGGCATAATGTGAAACGCTAATACGACCCCGGCTATCGTAACCTCAAAGGCGGACCGTGAATTGTTGAAAATTTTTACCCTATTCTTGGTCAAACCCAAGAAGCTACCGAGCTTAGCAGGCCGCAGGCGCGCTTCACGGGGTGTGTTCGGACCCCGCCCGATTGGTTGCGCACGTGTCTAGCTTCTGGTATGATTTCTGAGGTCCCCCAGGGAGGCTAGCACCGATACGTGCTCACAGGCCATGATGCTTAGCCGTCATTCCTTATCCTAGTCTAAAGGAAGTTGTTTAATTCAACTTAGTTGTGTTAAAAGATGAAGTAAAAGGTGAAAATTGCCCTAGAAAATTGAAACTCAAGTGGTTCTGCCTAGTTAAGATCCTGATATGCTCCGTGATAGAGCATTGTAGCCTATGTGGCCCCCACAGGGTTCCGACAAGCCCTGAGAGTTTAGTGTCGGAAGGTAAACGGCATGGCCTGCTTTTTCTAATAAATTCAGTTTTGGGACCTGATAATGTGACTAGGGTAATTTCTGTTTAATTGGAGCAAAGAATATAGGAAAATCCCTAGTGAATTTTTCGGGCTAGCGAGTCATACTGGTTAAATTTACTTGTAACCTCCTAGTGCTTTTATTCTTCGGTTGTAACGATCAAACAAGAATAACAGAAGGCCATGCACGTCAGTGCTTGGGACAATCTCGCCCACAAGCCGTGGTGAGCATTGCCTGCTCATCCGAGTGGGCAAACCAGAGCTCCTATCGTCTCAGTACGAATTAAGGCTGTACTCGGTGCTCATGATACAGATACAAAGTTTATTTACATGATCAAAGTTTATTGTCGGGATGAGTGTTTCCTATCGGCTATCGAGGCGGACGGGGTGAATTAAATCGGGAAGGGTTAGCAGTAACTCGCTGTCGTCACTTCGGTTCGATATACCAGAGGGCGCAGGGCGTTGGAAAAGGAAAACAGTGTCGGCGCGTGCAGACACCAGCATATTCGCGGACTAAAGGCGGTTATCCCTGCTTCATCTCCATGTTGGCGATTCTTCTGCTATGGAGCGCATGAAACAGGAGCCATAGAGTACTTCGGAAAATGCTCCTTAAAACGTGTCACCTTAAACGACTATCCTTTACACGCGGTGGCGGACACTAGACGGAGTGGAGGGAAAACGGCGACAGGGCTTGACTATGCGAGCTCTACTCTGGCAGCATCAAAACTTGAACTGGCTGGTACTCAAGAAAATACCGACAATATGACCCTTCTGGACGTGTCGGCTAACTTATCCTAGCGATTCGCTTGCTGTAACGTCTACGCGGTGACTCAATTCGTCGCCTCGGGTAACGTGCCTACCAAACATTACGACTGACCGACAGGGGGAAAACAATAGAAGAGGGGGGGGTGGAATTATTCTGGACGGTGGGGGTGGTCGTAGCGTGAAAATAACTCGATGCGATCTCCTGAGCAATTTCTGGGCCGCCCCCATGGGCGAGCCTAGTTGTTTAAATTTATGTCGATTCCGCATCCTACTCCATAGAAGGCTTGGTGGGGGTACGACACACGGGCCATATACGCCTCGCCGATCGGTTTCCCGATCTCATTTCCCAACCTTAAGGTCGTTTTGAACAACGGGGGCAGTGGGCGGTCGGCCCTCGACGCGTCTGCGTGTTTTCTTTTCTCGTTGGATGACTCTCCCTAACGCTCATCCTATTGCCTTAATACATTGCAGTGTCGCAGTGTCTCAACTGGACTGTTGTACGGTTGAGTTGTGATCCACTTAGTTGCCGATGTTTCCATATCTCTATGGCTGAATGGTTAAGACATATAATTCTGCTGCGGGCTAAATTCCCCGTGCAGGATCGAATCTCTGAAAACTAGAGAAGGAGAAAAAGGAACTGAAAACGAGAATCTGGGCATACACAGTGCATAGCCTAACGGGCAACTCAGGTTGAATAGAAAAACCAAGCTAAACTTAGCGATCGACTCGCTCCAAAGAAAAATCGGGGGTTTCCACTCGCTCGGTTTGGAGCCGAAATGGCCTGGGCGAGACAATTAGTTTTCGTTATTGGGATGTCGGTAAATATGTTAATTTTTTGGAGGCGGGAACACGAGGTGTTTCTCTCGCATGGGCACTGACTGAATACTGCGATAGTGCCTGCCATCGGCTTATTTAACTATGCATAATTTTGAACATTGGCCTCGAGAGAAGACCATGTCACTACCTTATGGTGAACACTCGTAAGTTTGATCGTTTTAGTGGTATATTTTAGAGTGCACCCAAAATGAGATTTTAATATCAAACTGTCCGTACGCGGCATTAACTGGGGCGAACGGAATTTTGGGACGGCTAGGGGCTTTGCCCCATTGGCCGATTATTGGGTTATTTTGGGGACGGGGGAACCGCCTATCATTTTTTCGGTCAGTCGTCCCGGTGAAGTTCGTGCTTAATTGAGATGCCTACCGTATTTGCCTAAAGCTGGCGCAATGTTCCTGCAATTTTTTAATTAATCAGTGTGCACCTAAACGCTATAAAACAAAAGACCAACAATAAAACCGAGACAGTCCATTACCAACGTTCCTTGTGAACAGCAAACACCTTAAGCTCAACCCTAACTCAAGAATAGTCGGTCATGTAAAAACATGGACGTGGAGCGTCCATTTTGGTGTACCCTACCTACGACCACGGGGAATCAGAAGGACTTCGACTTGGTCACCTGCAATCTGTCGCCATCCCGTGCAATCGCTCAAGATGCTCAAAACGGGACTCAATGTGTGGAGGTTTGTCAACGAACTTATTAGACTGCCTATGAACGGTCTGTTACTGTTAAATTTGGGGAAACTAAACCCCCATACTCTTGGTTCTCATCCTGACTTACAATATTCGATCCGGGACAGCCATTGCTAGTCTCTTTCCGCGAGACCGAAGATGTCTGCTCGGGTCCTGCAACCGTCGAATCCCATTCCAAACGGAGAAAACGAAAAGCACGAGAAAGCACAAATCGATGTAAAACCATACTGCAAAACTCAAGCGTCGGAGCCGGTCAGTAAAGTCGACCGATCTCCGCGCTGCCGAAGTCGAACTGATTCCAAGAGTCGACGCGTTGGTCGTCGCCTCGAAATTTTCGCCTATGTTGTGGGATGGCGATTTTGTCGCCGTCCAATCGTTGTTCATCGTCCCCCGTCGACTTTTTTCGGGTCTTCTCTCGTCGTCCAATTGGGAAATTCAAATTTGACAGCTACCGTAACCCGTCGATGTCCTTAGGGAGAGTCGGCTTCAATCGAATTTGCCGACATCAAGTTTGAACCCTCCGAGTAGTCGCAGGTCGACCATCTGCGACTTTTACCCCGATTTGCTCATGAACTCCGAACTCTGAAGTCCCAATTTCCCGTAATTATCACCGGATGTTCAGTGAAATCGGATCTTAAACCCACAGTATTCAAACGACATCCGGTCTCCGCTTAATTTGAACCACTAATGACAACTTTCGGGTCACGCAATTTCCTTCTTCTGCCCCAATTAGCGTGGCAATCTGCTCGTCTTTTGATTGCTTGATTTTCCTAGCCCATCTCGACTCGGCGACTATCGACTCAGCCTTTGTGGTTTTCGACATGCCACCCTCCCATTAAGCTAAATTTGACTTGGAAGGTGACCCTCGCTCATGAGGATACCTTAAAACATCGAGAAAAATCAAGTTAGTTTGCGATTTTCATGAGACTCTCTAAGTTAAACGTCTCGCCGAGGCGGAACCGACGACGGGAATGTGCCCTTGTCAGGGCCGTAGACAGAGCAAACTCCAACGAGTTCTCAACCAATCAGGGGTCCTGCTCCAAGGCCCCTAGAGCCCACAGGAAAGCCCTAAAGACACCCCCCGTTCGTCTTAATTGTCCGTATCCATTCCATCTGTAAAACTCTTGAATTTTATCGCGTTTTGTATGTTGTGTCCCCGTTCGTCCGATGGTGGTTCTATCCTTATATCTATATATAATACACAATATATATATGTACACATATATGCACAAACACATGTATTACGCACAGTAGACATGGGGGCGACCTGAGCGATAGAAAGGTCGCTCAAGATATACACAAACACAAACATACACTCACAAAAGTACTAAAGTCATAGCATTTAGAGAGAGACGGCAATGGTGGGGGTGCTTTCGTCGGCTGTCCCGGGTTAACGGGGCGTCGGCCGGAGACCGACCGGGTATTTTTGGAAACGTCTCAACGAAACGAACCCAATGAGGAGCGGTTCGCCCGTTTTGGAATCAGGGGAAAATTTCGAACGATTTGCGCCCATCAGTAGTTGACAACAGCGATTGGGGCACTTTTGTGTGCCTATAGCGGGCCAACGGGGAATCGGGCAGGAGCCCATGCACGCCAGTGCATTCACTAGTCAAGGTGAGTAAAACGAGAGGTCACATCCGCTAGCTCGGAGATAGGGTGCGACAACTAAGGTGCAGGAGGGTGGGACTGGCGTTCGTCATGGCAAAGCGAGTTACAACTGAAAAATGGAATACAGGGGACGACTAGTTTGAGGTACTTTCAGGGGAAACGCTCAAGCTGGTGCCGAAAGACACAAATGGCCTGGTATTCGAGCGTAGTCATCTAATAGACACATGTACATGCACATATATATATAGATAATATAAGTACAACGCAGTAGTCCTGTTTCCGTCATGACAATCCAACTGAGCAGTTATCGTTACGTTGCACGAGCTAGGTTCGGCATGGTCCGAGGCAGTTCGGTTTCCGGCGAAACTCCTCCAAGTATCTTACCAACATGCTCCGGTCATTCCCGAATCATGACGTTTTAGGCGGTCACGGGCCGACAATGTATTTTCCATTTTTATCTCTACAAATTAGTTAAGTTGGACGTGCAGCCAGGGGCCCCTATTCCTGGACGGTCTTGACTGTGACGTCTGCAGCGCTTTGGGAAGACTGGTCTAGTTGCAAGTGGCCTCATTTCCCTATAATCAGTGAGGGTCCACCATAGACGGCCAGACTTTTGCCTAACAATCGTCCCTACCGTCGTGCAAGCAGTCAATAATACATTGGTTATGTCAAAACGGTACAAAATAGCACAAACGACAATTTACAAATCATACATGGTGATAAACACTGATAACATGGGTTATGACGTTACAACATAATGTATATAATCCAACAATTTTATAGCACTATTTATTGCGATACAACATGATATGTGAACCAAAAAATTTTATAGCATCCTCCATTACGAGACAACATGGTATGGAACCCAACAATTTTATAGCATTATTTATTACGATACAACATGATATGGAGCCCAACAATTTTATAACATCATTTATTACGAAACAACATGGTATGGAACCCAACAATTTTATAACATTATTTATTGCGATACAACTTTGTATGGAACCCAACAATTTATAACATGAGCAAAACATAAAATGGTTTATCAAGAAGGACGCAACGTGAAACCCAACAAAAATAGAACATTCCTTTCCTTTACCGGGACACGATGTGAGGTCCTGAAAACCTTAGTGTATCCACTGGTAGGCACATGTCCCTATGTGTCAAGAACAACGCCTAAATACACAAAACGGTGTCGCTGGTCCCCATGCTATACATCCTTCCGTGTAACCGCAACTGGGTCTTTTGCGGTGTTCCTGGGCAATTTTGGCATCTAGAAACATTAAAATCCTCGTAACGGGCCGGTACAGTCCTGTTACATTTCTTATATTTATAAATGAAAATTTTTGGACTTAATTATACGGGTTTGAAATAATATCTGTCGGTGTCCTAATGATTGTCACAGTTCTCGCTTACATCGGGATCCCTGTCGGGGTCTCCTGTCAAAAAGAAGGAGGCGCAGAATGACTAACGCCCTTCGATCCAAGAAGAAGAAGAAGACCCAAGAATAAATTAACCTGTATATACTGATAGTGTATCACTCTATGGTACACGAACGACTGTTACTTTTGCTTAGTTTATTGGGTCGTCAAATTATCTCCGTGACGGTTGTTGGTTGTACTTTAATGGTGATTGAAGGTGAGGAGGCTCGTAATGGTGTAGATCAAAATTACCAGGAATCCGTTATATTGTGACCCCAGGGTTCTTGCGACCCTGTCAATAAAAGTCCTCCTCTTATATTTTTGAGAGGAGCAGAATGACTTTTCGAATATAGCTTACGGGGAAGACTGTTTTCCAGCACATTCGATTAATCTTGTATTTGGAGTAAATCTTTTGAGTCGCTCCGGGAGAACCAAAGCGACTTGTCATGAATTTTGATATCAACTGAATACTTGAATCCACATAATATCCCCGCAACGGTAACATACAAATTATGACTGCATTGATACATTAAAATATACAGTATCATTTAAATATCATGGCATTATAATGGCATGGCAATATAATGGCATGGCAATGGCAATATAATGGCATGGCAATGGCAATATAACGGTTAATGAATCCCAGTATAATTTCTCATCAATTGTACAATTGGGTACAACGGTTCACCCTCGGTCTCGTCCTTGTTCCCTTTTTCTTTCTTAACCGAGAGTGTCAGATCCAACCTGCTCTCCCACACATTGACGAAGATACCCAATGTAGTGCTCGGTAATGTGGGGTTCCGAGGGAGGGGTTTCGCTAGGGCCGGTTTCCCAGGACCCGAGTTCTAACAGCTCTGGCGGAAAGTAGGGCATCGTGGACTTCTGGGCTCTTTCCGGGAATTGTTTCTTTATATCCTGCTGCAGCTGGGTGAATTCTCCGGACCATTTGCTTATATCGTCCTGTACAAGATCCCAGGCGGGTAGCGGTGGCGCTATATAACAGCTCGAGCGCTGTCGTTCAGGACATAATCGAACGAGCAGATGTGGCGGCGTACGCGGCGCATGACTTTGCTCGGTGTGTCCAAGAGACGGACCTTTGTGCGGTTTAGACCGCAGGGCGGCTTTGTATCCGCCAAGTATCACGACAATCTTGGTCTGAGGCGTCGCAATACAAGTCGCCAGTCGAATCAAGAACTGCATGATAGCTCCGGGCCATGCGATGGACAACCATCCTTTCGACGCGGCCATTTTCACCAAATGGCCCAGCCATATTGTCACCGAGGATGAGAACCTTGGGCCAGGTGGCAACTCCGTGGCGAATGAATGTCCGTACTTCCTCCAGAAGGCGGCCCATGACGTTGTGGCATGGCCGTGGGCGTCTACCGAAGGCGACGTCTTCTGGTCCGAAGCCGATTCCTTAGAAGGAATCCGAACGGTTCGCCTCCAGCAATTGAGCATGGCCGGTGGCGAGAAGGGCTTTCCGAAATTTCGGGATCTTGAACTTTTTTGAGGAGCACCGTTCGCATGAGATGCGGGAGGGCAGGACGAAGGCTCTCCGTTATTTCAGGATCTAAAAATTGTTGTTTGTTCCTCCGGAGATGGCTTTGATGTCTCGAGCTCCCATTTTTAGATTGGATATATCTTGCCTTGCTTGCTCCTCGTCGAATATTAGGTGACGAGGAGCTGATATCCTTGCTCCGCTGAAGCGTATTCTATCGGATATTGTTTGGTTGTTTGGCCCAACGGAGCCATGTTTGATAATTCGGGCCATCTTGTACCCTTCGATAGGAATGTTTCGATGGGGGCGGCGTAGTTGATTGTATAAAGCGGCACACGCGGTTGCGAGATTTGTTCCATTTTGTTGGTTTGTTGATCGATGATTCCTACAATAATATTTGTCGCCATTAGTGGCGGTTCTTGAACGGGCTTCGGGGCAGCAGCTGGAGTTTTCGGGAAGATATTCATAGTGACGTAAGAATCACAACCGTCTCTCGCGAGGCGGCTGTCTAGGAGGTCGGACCACCTTCAATCCAATGTCCTCGGGTCGTAGTTGTCGTTGTCCGTTGTCAACACCAACAACTCGTTACACCATTGGGCTAAACGCGAATTTCGCGGTGGCCTCTCAAATAGTGACTTAAACGGTTTTTGGTCGGTCTCGACGTGGAATTCGTGTCCGAGCAGGTAATGCTTAAAATATAGAGCGGCAAGGGCTTCAGTTCCTATAGCGGGATAGTGGCGTTAGTAGTCCCCAAGCGACTTGCTAGCATAGGCTATTGGCAGCGTCCCTTTATCGGTCTTCTGCGAAAGCACGGCTCCTAGAGCGTATCCTGAAGCGTCCGTTTGAAGTATGAAAGGCTTCGAGAAGTCCGGGTATATAAGTAACTGTTCTTGTACTTACCTAGTTTACGTAGTTTTCCGAATGCTTCCTCGCATTGCGGTGTCCATTTAAATTCGTTGTCCTTACGACGGAGGGCGTAGAATGGCTCATAAATCTCGGAATAATGTGGTATAAATTTGTGATAATAGCCCACGAGTCCTAAGAAGCTTTGTAGTTGTTTAAGAGTTTCAGGTCTTTTGTAGTTGTCTATTGCGGCGGTTTTCTCGGGGTCTGGATTAACTACTTCAGAGCTAATTATGTGTCCGAGATGTTTTAACTGTTTCTGTCCAAATTGGCATTTGGAGGATTTCAGCTTAACATTGGCCTCACGGAGCCTATCGAACACAGTGATGAGGTCTGCTAAATGTTGTTCAAATGTGGGCGAGAAAACTAGTATGTCGTCTACGTAGATAAGGCACCGTTCCCATTCTAATCCCTTTAAAATAATTGACATGCACCTTTGGAAGGCGCCTGGTGAAGAATTTAGGCCGAAAGGTAAAACATTATATTCATACTGTCCTTGGACAGTGACGGAGGAGGTCTTCTCCTTAGTCTCAGAATCCAACTCTAATTGCCAAAACCCTTTATTGAGATCCACACTAGTCATGAATTTTGTGTTTGGTAGACACCCCAATATGTCGTCTATGCGGGGTAACAGGTATAGATCGCGCTCGGCGATCACATTGAGCTTACGAAAATCGACACACAAACACAGGGTGCCGTCACTCTTGGTGACATACACTATGGGAGAACCCCAAGGTGAATCGGATGGTGTTATAAGGCCCGCTTCTACGTTAATAACTGGTGGTCGAAAGTCCCCTTGGTCGGCGAAGGGCGCCGAACAGTTCTCGGTTCCAATAGAAAAATCCAGGCAACGGTCTTTGAAATTTATGGCTACATATGGTAGTAAAGCCATGAAGTCGGTACCCAGGATGCATTCATACGGGGTATCAGTATTTACTTGAAAGTCGCATGGTGTGCTTAGTGATCCAATGGTGACTGGGGCTTTCACCACTCCGCTGATAGTCAGTTCCTGTTGGGTGGCCAATACTATTCGGGTGGTGTTGGTATCTCAGTGTACTAAGCCTAAACGGGCGTCTAGAGCTTAGGACATAATCGACACGTCGGCTCCTGTGTCTACAAGTGTAGTGACTGGGGTACCGAGTATGGTTGCATTGATGAGTAATGGAGTATTGCCGGCATTCATGGTGTTTAACTGTCTGGTGAACATACCTTGACGGGGTCCGCGACGTAAGTCACGAGTGGGGGCAGCAAATAATTCGTCGTCCTCGATAAAAACAAGTTCCTCTTCGGATGAGGCACGTATTGTCAATAGTCTGTTGGAGCGACGCGGGGCACGGTTGGACACAACGGATACGCGCGGCGTCCCCGAAGGTGCAACCGTGACCTCGGTCGGCGAAGGTCGATCCGGGCGAGGGCTGATGTCTTCCTCAGGTGGGGCACTCGGAAATTGCTTTTCCGCTCTAATCCATCGAATGGCTTTTCTAGGCTTACCGTCCGTTTTAATCAGTCGTCCGCGGCATGGGAACCATCAGGGTATATAGTACCCGTACTTATGCGTGACCTTACACTTGGGCATACAGTAGATCGGGCTAATTACACTGACGATAATTGTAACTATAAAATAATGCGAGAGTCCAGTGTATTCCAGAGCAGGAAAGTTAACCACCTTTTGAACTTGTTCCTTAGCTATCTGAGCTACCTGTAAATTTGTTGCCTTGGCATTGTCGAGAGAGTTCCAGGTTAAAGGTCTTAATTTGAGCCAGTCAATGGTGATGTTTGGTCCAAATTTGATTGTAATTTCCACAGGTTTCAACATGCTCGTCAACACTATCGATCCTATAACCAACTGGTTATAGTTTCCGTGCGGAAACCATAAGATTCCGTTAGGTGGGACCTTTATAGCCTTACCGAACGTTATGTGTGCGAGCTGCCTATGATTTGTCAGTATAACTTCAGGTTCGCTCGTCCTGATTAGAACACCTTGTATGGTTGTGTGCACGGCGGTGTCATTGGCGAGTGAAACGATAAGCGTTTGATTGCTACATGCATGTTTGATGGACTCGGGCACAAGTTCACCTGCGATAATACACTCTAGACGTTTGGTGCTGTGGTCGGCCAACAGCGCGTGTGGTTCGCAAAAAGCAATTCCGGGCCTTTGCTTGCATGCTCCTAGGTTCAATGACTCAAAGCGGATATGGCCTAATCGGGCGGCGTATTGGGGAAGCGGTAGTCTCAACTGCGAAAGCGTGCCAGAAGCGTTCCAGCCAGTGTTGTAGATCCAAAAATAAGGTCGGACATCGCTACGTTTATGCAATGGCAACTGCAGAATGAACCCAAAGCTAAACGCTGCTATATCCACGCTCACAGGCATAACGCCACAAAATTGATATGCTAAACTGGGCTCTCACAGGAGGATAGTTTTAGAGATGCGTGGGTCCATGGCGAATAACTGTCGTAACATAACGACGTCTATTACAGCAGGGGATAGTTCACCGTTTAGCATGGATTCCATTATGGCCTGTACCGACGAGCGCATGTTAGCTCGAAGAATGTGTTCAATTAACTCGTGGTGCATGTGTGTGATCTCTTTATGATCAGCACAACGAACCTGTTCGATCATGGAAACTACCTCTTGCATGCTGTGGTGTAGGAATGCGTAGATATCCTCGTTAGCTCAGGTTAGTCCTCTTATAGCCTTGGTGTTTCTGGAGGAGACATCGTTGGCCTCGCGCATGAATTTCTCTAAAATAACTTGCTGTGAACCCCGTTGGCGAAAGCCATTCCCAGGCCCAGAAAGTTGGAAACGGCGCCTGCAGCGGCCTTGCGAAACGCTTTTCCCTGCGATTGGTGAGGTCACATAGTTGCTCGTCTGCCACGCAAAAAGAATGTACTAGCAGCGAGTAATAGTTATTGTAGAATACGCCATGGTATGCGTCATCTAACTCGTGTTCCAGGGTGCTTAGGGTCTTGTGCAGCTGGGGATACTCCGTACAGTTTGTTTTCCTGCAGCAATCAGCGCGGCAGGATCCGTTGTCTTCATACGGCGGACATACAATGCTAACAAAGGGGTCTGACCTACGTTCCAAATCTCGAAGAGATAGCAGCAGAACCACTGGCAAATGCGTAGTCTGGTCGGACATGACCACCAAACCCTGTGGTTCAATGCCAATGCCTACTTGACGGTTTACAAATGCACCTAGTCGCGAGATTGCGTCGCTGAATGGCGAGAGCGTAGCGTGAGTGGAGCTTACTACTGAGAGCGAAAGTAGCAATAAGATAGTACATACTTTCCACCGATCAGTAGGGTGTCCCAGGCCTTCATCTAGGCCAGACAAGGAGGGTCGGGCCACTTTTCGAGGAGGTTCCGATTCATCCTCATTGTTTGCGACTTCGCCGTTAGTTTCGCCTGTGGCTTCCCCGTCTAATTGTTCGGGATTTTCTCCAGTCAATTCTTTTCGTTCGGCGAGTTCCTCTTGAAAGTCAGCTTCGGAGGTTTTCTCGGATGAGTTCAAGCATTCGGCCGTCGCTAGGGCCAACTGCTCGTCCAAGGCTAGAGCAGAACTACTGATAGTATTACGCTGGAGCGTACACGGTTCCGAAATTAAGTAATCTACTTCGACATGTTCACCGATTGTCACACTCAATCTGGAGCAGATTAACCGCAGGAGCCTTAGGCGCGCACACAATAGCACCAATCGGTCCCGTCTATGGGATTCATCGATAAACTCCATGTTGCTCATTGCGTGCTGAACAAAAGTAGTTATTGG